>PVLD010005242.1:0-114660 GCA_004027595.1 Dinomys branickii
CTGTCTGACTAAATTTGCATGTCTGTATATGGGTCCATACATCTACAATTCGAAGATATCAATGGATAAAGCAACAACCACTGTTGAGACCATATCACCTTGTCTATAGATTAGTTGTGATTGTACTATTTTCTATGATAATTGGTGTCTGTTTGTCAATATGTTTTTGTACTTTTAAGTTTCTAAAATTAAAAAAAAAGAGAGAGAGATTTCATTTCTGGATACTGGCTTAGGAAATATCAGATTCCCACTGACTTTCTTTAAATTAAGACACTATTCACACCCAACTTACCAATCAGTCTCAGGGAATGGAAGCCAGGAATCTGCATTCATGGCAATCCCATCCCCCAGACCCTCCCGCCCTCCTTCCCCGGCTCCCTCTTCAAGAGGCAAGTTTTTACTCTGTGAAGCTCCAGGATCATTGCTAATCACATCCCTGGCAGTATAATCCGTCACATTTCCCAGTGAGCCTGGACTTTCCTGGGAGGCACAATCCATAACACATTTTATTGAACAGCCTGAAAGATTCAGTCCAGGCTTCCAAGAAGAAATCAAATAAGCAATAAATATAAAAGTGCCAGTAATAACTATGACATATACATAATTATAACGACTGAATTTATAGTAGCTCCAATCTGCAAAACTGCAGTTGTGAACCAGATGATTTTAAAAGTGACTCACATTAGTTATTCAGAACCACATAGATATATTTGTAGATCACGCTATTTTAAAATCACAATCCTGACTTCCTAACCTATTCTTATTTGCATGAGAATTAAACTTAGCAATAAATAATCACCACCAAGTAATATATCACTAATTTGAACAGCTGCCTTTACAAAGAAAAAGGCAAATGTCACCATATGTTACACACAGTTATTATTATTACAGATATTATCATAATTGCAAATTTGTGTATTTGAGTTAAATCATGTCCTCAAAATTAAAAAGCAGAGTGCAGAAAAGTACCAAAACTTAAAGGACACATATGTAAAGTTTTATGCTGTAGGTAGACAGAGCAAGAAGCGTTAAAGTGGTTTCCATTTGCCATATATTAATAATATTAACGTGTGGCAGAAAGATCAGATGTTAGAATTTTTAAATAGAGTAATAATACTGATTTATAGCGCCATTTATTAACTTGTATGTGCTGGAGTTTGCTTCAGCTTTCTATATATTACCTTTAATTTAGTCTTCATAATAGCCCTCCAAGGAAAACATAATTCCATTGGTTAAAGTGTACGAGAACACATGTATACAGTTATCTAAGGCCACACAGCTACTCAGTGACTACATGAGTTTCTGAATGCAGGACTGTCTAACCTCAGAGCATGCTCATTTCCATGCACACTATAAACTGCATAATGGCAGAAACTGCCTGTTTTCCTTTCCTGCTCTATTCCCAGGGACTTAACAAGACTGTGGTATATAATAGGTGCTCAGTAAATGAAGGAATGATAGCATGCTGCCCAGAATGGGGAATTTTACCCTTATCCATTTCTCTTGAAACAATCTTTATTTCAGTTTAGGATGATAACCTAAGCCAAACAAATGACAATAACAATAACCAGAAGACATAATAATAAAAAATACTTAAGTAATTCAAAACAGGGCAAAAAGGATCACATAAATTAGGTGGAACAAATAGAAAGCAAACAGGTAAGGTTCAAAAAATGAGAATTTGCTGCACGGGAAACATTACAAAGGACCAACAAATGGGATCTCACCTTATTAAAAAGCTTTTGTAAAACAAATCACCAATAGAGTGAAAAGACAATTCACAGAGTGGGAAAAAATTATAGCCAAGTGTCCCTCAGACAGAAGACTTATATCTAGAACATATAAAGAATTTTTAAAAATCAGGCCCCCAAAGTTCAAAGACCCCAACCAAAATGGGCACCTGCAATGAATACACACTTATCAGATGAAGAAAGACAAATGACAAATAAATACATGAAAAAATATTCCATATCACTGGTCACTTGAGAGATGCAAATGGAACAATAGAGATTTCATCTCACCCCAGAATGAATGGCTGTCATCAAGAAATCGACCAATAACAAATGCTGGAGGGATTGTGGGGGAAGAGGAACTCTTCTCCACTGTCAGAGTGCAGGCTGGTGCAACCACTGTGGAAATCAGTGTGGAGATTTCTTAAAAAACCAGGATTAGACCTCCTATTTGAATCAGCTATTTCCCTTTTGGGTATCTTCCCAGATCATACCACAATGATATATGTGCACCCATGTCTGTAGCAGCACAATTTGTAATGACTATATCTTGGGAACAATCTAGATGCCCATTAACCAAGGAATGGATTTAAAAGGACATGTTACTTTTATACATTGGAGTACTACTCAGCCAAACAAAGGATAAAACTTGGGACTTTTGTAGGTAAATGGATGCAACTTGAGACCACACCCATAAGTGAAGTAAATCAGACCCACATGTGTAAACATTGTATTGTCTCACTAGTGTGAGAAACTCAGTGAGTAAATAAGATCCAAAAGGTAAGATAGATGTTGGGAATAGGGAAGAAATTGTTCAAAAGAAAAGAAAAACTGTGATGCGAGAATTGGGAAAGGAAGGAAGGGAAAAGGGAAAAAAATATATGTATACACCAGATAGTTGAGATATACAGCTAGTATCTCTTAGTTCATTGAAAAGAAAGGTTTGTGCTAACATTGTTTGGGTAATATTTCATGCCTATATCTTGTACTCTAAACAACTATTAAGAATATAACAATACAGAACATATTAATTATTGTTACTCTCCTGTTAGTTTTAATTTTTTTCTCTTTACAATAAAAAATGAAAACACAATACCTCAACCATTACATTTACTATTTGATAGCAACTACTATTAAAAGGTAATTAGATCAGAACTTTACAATTGTACCCATACTGGCTACTTATTTTAATTCTTCCCCTTTTGTATATGCTGCATAGATTAAACAATGGAGATTCTGGTTGTGAAGAAAGATGCCAGAATTACACTGCCAATGTATGGCAGAGCCAGGATCTCAGCCTCAGCAGGGCAGGCCTGGGAGCTTTGTTGCTGGCATTTAATATGGGCTCGGCACAGAGAAAGCGCTGGTGAACCTGGCAAGAACAGGGTCAGTGCAACCCTGAGGGGCAAAACCCACCACTGGAACAGTGATCATCCAAGGTCAGCACCACCACTCCCAGTGAGAAGAACGGGCTCTGTGCGAATGGATGGGATTTCCAGAAAGTGTACGGGAAGAAGGAACTGTCCCTGGAAGCCATGATTGTCATCACAGCGACTCACAAAGTGTGTGACTTCCTCTCACAGTATATGACAGTTCTGATGAAGAGTAGAGGCAATGGATGGCTGATTAATTCAGGTTTGTGTTTTGCTGAAAAGTGACAGAATGAGAAAGGAAGGTAAGGTACACAGGAGAGATGGGGGAAGGATTCAGCCTTATGGCACGCAGGCTGAGAAGGGAGGCTGCAAAGTTAGGTGTAAGGGATCAGAGCAAGTGCAGGGGTAGAGGTGCCAGACACCCGGCTGGGGTGAAGGATGGTGCTGCCAGAGGAAGACACAAAAGTGTCCTGTTGTTACGGAGTGAGATGAGTGTCCAGACTACAGTTTGTAAGACAGCCTATAAATGAATTAAAATCAGCTGAATACACTATTTTATCATCAAACTTTGAGCCACAGAACTCAGGTTCCAAGTCAAGTGTCATCAAAGCCACCATTTTCAAGAGAACTTGGAAACTGATCAAAGATAATTTAAAAATCCTTAATTCCTCCAGGTAGCAGATTGCTTTCTCTGACTCACTCCATTTTTTTTTCTAAAATAAGGAGGAGGAAAACTGTTAAAATTAGCCACCTTTTTATAATGCATTTGCTGAAACCAATTAGTAATTATTTTTAACATAGGCAGTTGGTGTGAGAGTAGTGATAATAAATTTACAATATAAACTTAGCATCATTAATGAGATCGTCATTTCTGTATGGAAGCAAGACTGTCACCAGTTTCCCCCGTATGGCAGAGATGTGGGCAGTTTAAAAACTTTTCAGAAATGCTCCCTGAAATGATAACATATGGAGGTTATGTATTTGAAGAGTAAAAATGTGTACAATTTTTAAAGACTTTCCTTTAAAAAAAACTTTGTCGTAATAGTTAAAGCATGAGTATTTTAAACACCTGTCAATATGAGGGAATGACTTCTTTACAATAAAATATTGATACAGATGGAAACTCCCTAATTCCTGATAATAAATGTATCTTTTTGTACTAAAGCAGTCTAACATTGGCCGTTTCTCCTCTAAATTCCCATATTTGGATTCAGAGTAAGACTTTCTTTGCACTTCTCATTTAATCAACTTTGGCACCAAACCTCCCTCTGTCAGTTTGATATTCAGCTCGGATCTGACCTAATTCTGTGCAGGCAACAAGTTCACTCACTCTTTGTTCAAAAGCAGTTAAGAATAAGAAGAAAAATGTAGGACAGGAGAAAGATACCAAGTCTTTCCTGTGTTAGACTGCTTTAAGGCATCACCCTAATAAATTTAAGTACAGTTATCCCTAGGTATCAGCAGGAGATTGGTTCCAGGAACCCCATGGATTCACAAATCCACAGAAGCTCAAGTCTTATACAAAGTAGTATATTTATGTAAATTATGCACTTTCTCCTATATCTTTTACATCACCTCTAGCTGGCTTATAGTGCCTGCTACAATGTAAATGCTATGTAAAACTTGTATTGTTTAGGGATAAAAGAGAAGGAAAAACAATCTGTGCATGTTCAGTACAGATACAATTTCTTCCCAAACATTTTCCATTTGCAATCAATTGAATCCACAGTTGTGGAGCCCACAAATACAGAGTACTGCTTGTGCTTTTGAAACACGCCACACACTGTCCAAAGAGTCACCTAAGTTCAAACTGCCTTGTGATTGGGTTTAACTGGACTCTACTCCATCTTTTTCCCCAGCTATGCAAAAACCCTTCTTCTGCAGCCCCTGGAGTGGGGGCTCCCTATCCTCTGTGCATCTGTGAGGTGCTAGAAGAAATGCCTGATGTTGCTCGTTCAATTTCAGCCACAGTTGCTGTTGCACACTTTTTATTTCTGCTGTTCTTTTCCACTTGTGTGCCACACAGTAAAGCTCCTACTGTGTTGCAGTGAGCAAGAGACTCTCCTGAGGGTCCATCTTCCCTGGACAGTATCCTTCTCCTCTCTGCTTGCGGATGGAATGTCTTCCAACTGGCCAGCATCACCACAACAGAGCATTAAGAGTTAAAATTTCTATAATTCTACTCAAACTGGAGAAAACAGAGTTCAGCTTTTTTCTCTACTTAATAATGTTTCTTTTGGTTTAGAACTCCATTCCCGATGTGAGCTCAAAGCATAACTTTGCTCTGCTAGACTCTGTGAATTGCCCACCTGAAGCTCCTTCTCCCCCCCCCCTTTTTTTTTACTAAAATACTCCAGTTTTCCCCAAGCATAAAACACCCAGCCAAAATTATGCTTCCCATATTTTCTCTTGGCCAGTTATGGTCCTATAAGTAGATGAGCAAGTAATGTGTAAGTTAAAGTATTTTGGAGAATTCCAACAATAGCCTTTTCCATAAGATAATTCAATGTATAGTGTACCTTTTGCCTTCTCTTCCTCTTACACCAGTTCGTGACCTAGAACACTGGTGCTCTCCTATCAGTAATTTACTTCATGATTGAATTTGATATCTTATTTTCTATTTTAGTTTTTGTACCAATAGCCTATATCTTCCAGTGAAAATATATCAAAAGCAACTCAAAATCAGGGACTCCTGTTTCATGTAATAATGTATGCATGCACACATGTGTGTGTGTGTGCATGTGTGTGTGTGTGCACGCGTGTGTGTGTGTATGTGCATGTGTGTGCAGAAACACATACTTTGGGGATAGAGATGGATTCATAAAAGCAATAGAAGAAACAATCGCTGATGTAAAGAAGTATGTGTTAAGATAAAGTCACTTTGCAGGAATAATAGAAATATATTCAGGCACAAATTCAGACACATACAGATTTACGGCTATATGAGAGATGTTTCAATCTAATTTCTTTAACTGAATAGTCAGTTTCCTTCCTCTTCTGCCCAAATGGAATTTCAGTGATCAGAAAGGACGAGGCAAGGCAATCACTTCCCATTTACAACTATGAAGAACTGGCAATGCCTTTCTCCTGCTGTCCCAGTAGAGACGGCCTATAATCTTTAACTGTGATATGTCAACTTGATGTGTAAAGATCACCTAGCTCATTAACAAAGTTCTGAGTATGTCCCTGGATGATTGACATGTTGGACAGCAAACTGAATGGGGAGGACCCAACCTGGATGTAGGTGATACCAACCAATAGGCTTGCAGCCTGGGTGAGGTCAAAAGGGAAATGAGAAAGAAGTGTTCCCTTTTTTGGAGCCACCCTGGTTCTTGGCCATGGCCTTTTGATGTAAGTCTCCAGGTTCTTCAGCCTTCCAGCACTGACTGGTACCAGTTCCTCTATAGAGAGCTCTCAGGACTTCAGCCTTTGTCTGCTGCTCAATCCTTTGGTCCACGGTACAGGTGGCAGTTTTGGATTCTTGCACCTCTGCTTCCTCAGGTGACCATTGACTTCTCCTCTTTGATCCTTAAGCCAACCTAATAAATCCTTTTGTATAATTATACTTTTATTTTATATTTATCCTGTTCCTCTAGAGAACCCTAACTAATACTAGGTCCCTTAGTAACCGGGAACTAGCAGAATCAGTGCCACACAAAAGACTGTCCTCTCTTTTATCCCCGACAAGCTCATCTCCCACTTAATAATGACAACTGTACAAGTTATTGAATTGACATCTTAAGATATAAAGGAAATCATCTGAGGATTCATTAAATGCAAATTCTTTTTAAACATCAAGTTTCTTAAAAACATCAGCATGTGCATAACTACCTTTGTAATGTTTCTATAACGTACATCAATCAAAAACCATATACTGGTAAAATCTAATTTGCCATAAAAATGTTAATCCTGCTAGTAGTTCATACAGTAATATTTCCAGAGATGTGGGATCTGATAGAAAATGTCTCAAAATTATGACAGCACACAAAGAATGGAATTTGTAATAAATATAATTTATCTCATACATAATGAAATTACAAATTTCCTCTTCAGTCGTTTGACACAGAGGACCCATCCTACTGTAAATCACATATCATGTTAATGATCATTTGAAATGACTTACTTGGAAAATGGAGGCTCTACAACAAAATTCTGAAGAGGGTTCACTGTATTGTAATATGCATGCAAGCAGAGCGAAGATGTCAAATACCTACCGAACAGTCTGACTTTTCTCCTGCCCTGTAGCCTGTGACTGAGAAATGGGTTGTCCTTGCAGCTGAGTGGGTCTGCAATGATCCAGTCCTGGGTATAGGAAAGTGGGTGGCCATGATGGGAACCATGTAGACCTGGCCCATGGAAACATTCTGTGGTCCTTAAAGGCCCTCATTCTCATCCTCTGGCTAGACGTGAGGGAGCTGAGGTGGGACATAACAGCACAAAGCCAGGTCCTTGAAACACTGTGTAGCCAGTTTGCTAAGGGCTCACCCTAGACTAGTCTTTAAGGAAAAACTTCAAGCCAGCTGTGGTGATGCATACCTGGAATCCCAGCACTCTGGGAGCCTGAAGCAGAAAGACTGTAAATTTGAGCCCCACCTAGGGGATTTACTGACTTAGCCAGACTCTCTCAAACGGAAAAATAAAATAGGGCTGGAAATGTAGTTTGGTATAAAGATTCTAGTTTAAACTCCAATATAGCACAAAGCAAAACAAAAGCACACTTTGGGCCGTGCCAGTGAAATGTGGCATTTCATGCAGTGAGCTCACAGCAGGACCTGGGGTGCAGCGCAGTCTCTTACTCCATACACACAGGATTGCAGTTTCCTCTACCAACAGTCGTTCACAAGAAGGCTCTTTTCTTAATTTCTCTGCTTCTTCACTCTTCACCTTTTCTCCCGAATATTTTCCCAATAATGTCGCCTCTGATTCCTCAATCCAACAGAATCAATTTTGGGTTTTCTTCCTAGAGAAGTAACTGCTAACAGCTGAGTTCAGGATAAAAGTGGGAGAAGGGTAGGTGACGGACAAAGGGTCCTTTCCTCTGTCTTAATTTCAAGAACTACCTGGACCGCATTCTATCTGCCAGTACTGTGCTGAGGTCAGAAGAAAGGCAAGTTTTCAAAAATGGCTTCTGGACTCTTTCTGTAAAGGACAGAACCAGGGGCTGGCTACATAAAGGGCCCCAAATACATAGAGGAAACTAAATCTTATGCTGTTCATAAAAAAGTGATAATGGGCCCACAGTCTCAAGAGGCCTCACCTGCAATTTTCTTTGTCTCTCGCTGCCTCTATTTCTCCCATGACCCCCACTTTGGTGTTCCCTGAGGTTGTGCCACAAAATAATTAGCATTTCCCTTCTTCCTAAGAAAATCAACCACTGTATGAACAGCAGCAGGCTCCCTTGTGTAATATCCATGGAGTTTAGATCATGGTGATATTCTAGTTCCACTTCATTAATAGGCAACTTGCTTCAAAAACATCATCTCATGTAACTGCATTTTATGTGTGTTCCTGAGGAGTTCAGGATTCAGAACAAGCTAAGTCCATCCTCCTTACCTGCCCACTTCACCTTGGTGGTCTAGACTGCCACTTGGAAGCTGCATCTTGGAGACTGAACCTGAGTGGGTGCATGAGGACCACCCCCAAGAGGTGGCAAATCCCTGAAAGAGAGGCAGACAAAGCTGAGAGTCCATAGAGTGCAATTTATCAGAACTTGCTGACAGAAGCACAGTTCTGGGTATCAGGAAGAGCAACTGGATCCCTAAAGTCCAGGCCAGAAGTGAGGATATATAGGCAGGTTAGGGAAAAAAAGACTTCATCTTAGCTGGAACCTATCTGGTTTAATCTTCAGCTACTACCAAAGAGCCAGACACATCCGTACAACTCTAACGGGACTGGCTATTACAGATTGCTAAGAAACTGCAGGAAAAATAGCCAGCTTTATTTTAGAGCAATCATGGTGCTTATGACTCAAGATGACTATCTATAGCCATGTCAAGCTTAATCTTCCTAGCTATGGATCTTTAGAAGAATTTGACACAAACAGTGAGAGGTCTTTGTTCTTGTGGTTGCTATTTCACAGCTAGAACAACATTGTGCTTACATTGCTTCTATGTGGATCCTGCCTCCAACCCTGAAGTGCTGTGCAATTTTAGGAACAGCACTTAACTTTTCTGTGCTTCAGTTGTCTTCTGAAAAATCAGTTGTAATGATACCAACTTCATAGTATAATGTGAGGGCAACTTGAAATGAATATAAACTCAATGCAGTTTTGTATTACTAGCCCTCAAATAATATTAGCTAGTAGGATAACAATTATTAAAAGAAGACAGCATTGCCCATTAAAATTAGGTCATGAAAGTATTCTCTAGTAACCAAGATTGTCTTATTCATTATGAAAGATCTCTGAAGTATTCTAACTTCCTGTTTGAATCATCTAGAAACTCTCCCGAGCATCCTCTGACATAGAATAGGTGTGATGGATGTTCACTTACCTACTTCCCTGGATTCTTGTCCAGGTCATAGGAGAGGTACCAGAAGTTGGCACCCACATCCGTACTAAGCAGAAAAGATTCTGATGGGGCAGGACCAGGCATGGCCCCCACTCCGAGTCTCCTGTTCTCTGGGGCATCACAGGGGAGCTTCCCTAACCAAAGAGGCAAAGGTGGAATAGCTTAAAGGCATTGAGGCTCCCAGAATCTCAGATCTGCAATGTTGCATTATGACCAACTTTGTACTGAGGACCAGCCCCCTGGAAAAGGACCTGACGTGACAAGAGCCCAGAAGCTACATCCCTTCCCTGATGATGAGTGGCTGGGGGCATGGGCACAATTGAACGAACGAGTACAAATGCAGGTGCACAGAGGGGCCGGGCAGACCGTGGAAGTGGAAGAGGAAGGTTAGATGTGAAACAGTGGACACCGGTGAGGAGTGTGGCAAAGGGTCCTGAGAAAGCACCGCGGCCATTCATGTCCATTACAGGTGTCATGCTGGTCTATGCAGTCCGCATTGCCAGGTTTGAAGGTTTCTGAGAAAGAATCCAAAAGTGTGGATATGGATATGCATGTGAAATTTCCTAGAGTCACAATCATACACACCACAGAGAAAGGTCAGATCTGACATGAGGGCACCAGAAGTCATAACACATAATACCTTCTAAAGACAAGTTACTCCAAAAATGCAAGGACACCCTATGGTTAGGATTTTCAAAGAAAATGCTAATCCTAAGTACTTTTTCTCATCATATGCGAAAATTTTCTGACACGTGCATATCTCTATCTTTAATTTGGAAAAATGCAGCTTTGATACCCATAATTCCCTTTTTTGATCTCCTTAGAAGTAGTAACAGCAATTCCCCAAGTTCAAGAGTTAAAGAAGTGGGTTTAACTGCTAAAGAGACCAAAGCATATTAAGCTAGACAACGTGCTGATTTAAATGTTGGAAATTCTTTCAGTGGGTTCCAGTGTCTGCCCATTTCCTGTTCTTTTATTTGGTTATACTTCTCACCATTTAAATGTTTTGACTCTTTTATTAACAAATTGTATTTGAATCATCCTCAAGAGGTCTAGTCCATGGTGAGCGCACTACATGATTATTAGATGATTACTATTATTTTTTTAAAAGTTTTGGTCCAACATCAGCAAAACTGGCCTGAAAGTCTTCCGATCCACTAACCAAGGGAGGGACTGACTAACTTCCCTGACATACATGCATTCCCTACATAGCTGTTCACCTGCCGCAAGAGACAGCAGACAGTTGGCTCTGGCGGTAGAATTTAGCAAACAGCAAAGTGAGTAGCAGGGAGAGACACTGTCTGAGGAAAACTTTCTGGCTTAGGTTCCCGCCCCTAATTTGGGAGTCCAGGGCATTTAAGGTGTGCTCCATTTCCACATGGGATGGGAACGCTATCTCATGAACAGAAAATGTGAAGGTCCTTGTCAGTTTGGGCTGGAGCATACAGAGGACGATAATGACACTGCCTCTGCTGGTGTCAAATGTAAATGTGTTCAACAGCCCCATGGTCCACTATGGCCTGCAGGAAACAGCAACAACAGCAACAAAAAAATACCCTGTCAGTTCACCCAGGTCGGATAATTATCCTGACTGCAAAACGCGCAGGCACAGAGCTCTGGAAACCTTTTAGGGGGTCCTTTATCAAGCTCTGCCTTTTCCAGAATGAGACTAATTTGCTTCTGTTTCAGCTGGGCCCGTCAAAGAGAGCAGGCAAAAAGAGAAATGAGAATGAATTGTCAGCGTTATTAAAAAGATTCATGATTAGTCACACTCACTCGCAGGCAAGAGCTTTGCCAGACACCACAGGGCTCATTAGCAGACCTAAGACCTGGCGCATCTCCCACAGCTGAGCAACAGCTCTGGCTCAGCAGGCCCTCGGGGACCCGCAGGGCCCTCTGTTCTCCCACACCCTGCAATGAGAAAGGCCAGTTTGGGCAGGCCTGGGTGTAGTTGGCTCTCTGGGTAGAAAGTGAACCTGTTTTATGCCCTGTGTTGCTTAAAATATAATTATTCAGATGCTCAGCTGGTGTGGAAATCAAGAACACAGCTCTCTCTGGGACGCTGAGATAGTTACCTGGCTGGGGCCACCACAGTCCCCCAAGCTCCTTGGGGGAACCCAGGAACTATGCTTGGCCATGTTTTGTCAGGCTCACTTTGCTCCTCTCCATTTCTCTTTCTTCTCTAACAGGACTTATTCATGGCATGTAGTGATGGCCATTGAAGGGTTCAAGGCATTAATGACCAACCCAGTCCATTTGTAGGAAGCAGAGTAGGCTGTAGGAATCATTGATTTCAATTCCCACAGTGATCAGGACATAACAATGCAACTGAGAGGTGAAAGGACTTAGCCCAAAACTGTAAAACAAGGAAAAGGAGCCAGATCACTGCTTTTCTTTTCAATTTCATTACATTTGTTGGTGCTACATCCCATACAAAATGCCATTTCTAGTTGGGATGGCAAACTAGTTTCCGCTTTATCAAAATACCTATCTCGGAATCATAGCTCCATAGAATTCAATTAAAACTAACCAAAGAAAATCTAACTTCTGTTAGAATGGTCTGCACTCTCCACAGGGCATTTGAAAGCAAAGATATGAGGCTAGGACACTGTAAATAGGCACAACAGGTGCCGCCATGGTGGATTCCCCTTCCACACTCAAGAGTGATGGGTAGCTGTGGTGGATTCTGGGAAAAAAGGAATTTAGCAACTTGATAGCTTGGCTCTGAGGACCTTCACATCAAAGTCACTATGGGGCCAGATGCCAGTGCTCATAACATCTGCTGTGCACTGATATGTACATGAACTTTGATCCTGGGGTTGCCTAAAAGACACTCAGATGTGAGAAGCATCATTAACAATGGCCCAAAGCACTCTTACTGCATTGCATCAGGCTAGAGACACTTCAGCCTGGCCTTTGTCATGGTGAGAACCTAGGAAGGTGTGACAGGCTTTGGGAACATTCCAGTGGGTTTCTAGCATTTTTAGGACTCTCTGCAAAGCTGTTAGACAGTGTTCCACCGAAAGGAGGCGTGTGGAAGGCTCAGAGATGTTTGTGAAGGGGTTTTCTGGTGAAATTGCAGCCCTGTGCCAGGAGGGGCATGCTTGTCCCACAGAGAGTCCCAGGGAGGAGTAAGTGGCCCCAAGAAAATGTGGCTGATACAGGAGGAGACTTGGGGGTCACTTGGGGAGAAGGGCGTGACTACTGTCTCATTCCTCACACACATCAGTGGGTGGACCAAGAACTGGACACGACCGTGGCCTGTGTCTATGTTCCTGAGCAAGGAGAGGCAGGGCCTACAGCTGAAGAAAGCCTCATCCAGCCACAAAAAGAATTTGCTTATGAATTGCCAGGTCTCCTAGACCATCCCCTACTGGTCAGCCACACTGTTCATGACACGCTGCCCGGCTCCCACCACCTGACTTGTGTACACCCTAAATATGTGCCAGCCTGCTCTGCAACTGTCTCAGGTGTATGGACACCAGGAAAGTAATCTTCCCCTCCTACTTCTGCCTTACAGTCCACCCTCAATCTCCATGGGTTCCTTATCCAGCATTCAATCAACTACAGTTTGAAAATATTTGGGGAAAAAAATCACATCTCCACTAAATGTGTGCAGACTTTTTCTTGTCCTTCTTCCCCACACAGTATCACTTCTTACACGGCATTTACATTCTCATAGGTACTCAGTCATCTAGAGGTGATTTGAAATACAGGGGGCGTGTAGATAGGTTATATGCAAATACCACACTGTTTTATACAAGGACCTGAGCACCTCAGACTTTGGAGTCTTCAATCCAGTCCCTCAAGCTCACTGAGACTTCCAAAAGGGAAGGGATACTCATTACTGACAGTTTCTCGCAGGGACCATTTTAAATGCTGAAGTGTTTTGACCCTGTTAGCCTTCCTCAGAATATCATGAGGGAACATTTTCCTCATTTACACTGGAGAACTAGGTAACTCACCATAGTCACACAGCTAGGCTGTGAAAGCGCAGGATTCAAACCTAGAGCTCCATGTGTTCAACCACTATGTTAGTTAATCATATGGCTCTGTGTGGACACAGGCTTTCCCCCTTTCCAAAGGGCTTCTGAGAGTTCATGAGTCTATCTCTCTCTTCAAGTGTAAGAACGATCAGTGATACAAAGACAGGCCTCTCAAGGTAAAGATGATTTGAGAAAATAAGGCCATGGGGAAGTTTGCCCATGGGGCCAAAGAAGGGCTTTGTGATCCGCAGACCTGTTACAGTTGCTGTTCTACCACCTACCAGATCATTTTTCTCATGAATGAGATGGCGGTAACTTGGCCCTCCATTCCCAGGATTCCTGAAAGGTTAAGAAGAGCTGTTCCACCAAAAAAATCACTGAACAGCAGCTGGCCAAAGAAATGCCAGATAAATGGTGGTTCTGATTATTATTAAATAGGATGAAGTAACTAGGAGTTAGGGGAAGATACATTTAAAAAGAGATTTAAAGTCTACATTATTGTCCTAATTATCAAATTTGTCATGAAGGCTTACGAGTCATAAGCAAGGAGTTTCTCTTTCAACCATTTGGAAAATAGCTACTTTCCCTCTGTTAGCTGCTGTCACTACTCCTGCGTTTTCTCATAGCCCAGGATTTGGTAAATAATTCATAGTGATCACATAACAGCTAAGCTCAGCTCCTTCCTGCCTTCACTCTGAGGCCTGGGACGGGTCTACCCACATTATCTGTGGGTTTCTCTCAGAAAGGTGCCCCGGGCAATCACAGGCAGAGAGTCACTCAGTGCCTGAGCGCTTGGGAGCCAGCACAGCTCGGCCCTGTCCTCTCTAATCATCATGCTCACCGCTGCTGCTCCTCACTGCCTGGCAACGTGTTGGCAGGTCACTGGCTGCGAGCCTGCATTCCTCACGCAGGTCCTGTCACTAAAATAACCATATTTTTCTTGGGGTGAGGAGTAATTGAATTAAATTGGGCAGTATTTGATCCTGACCATACAAACTGCCTGATCCAATTGAGGCCTCACTGAGGTCTCAGGCAGGGAGGAGCAGAGCGGTCAGACAGATGTCCTTTCGCTGTCATGTTCCTTTCCAGGCACTCACTTGGGAGACCCCTCCTCCGTTTAGAAATTCTGGAGGGAGATGAGAGGGAAGGAGAGCCTGGGGGACAGAGAGCTGAGCTGGGCAATCCTGCAGTCTGGACCAATGGACATCCATTGTTTCAACAGGAGCAGATGGAAGCAGAGGCGATGGGTGACGTCTATAAAGCACAAAGTTAAAAACATAACTGTGGTGGAGAAAGGGCAGGAATCAGGGAGAAAAGGTAAAGTTGGTAAAATGTTTTACCCTGCAACATCTCAAACTGTTCATGGTTTAAAAGCCACATGTCTTTTTGGGAAACAGATAGCCCAGGGTTTTATCAAGAGTAACATAAATCATATAAGAATTTTGCTTATTTATCTGAAAATAAATAAGAAACGTAGGTATCTACCTTTCTTTCTGCAGATAAGATTAAATATAGACATTCACATTTAAATTTATCGACAGAATACATAAAGGGACACGAGGAAGAAAAATGGTAAGAAATCCAGGAATAAGCCTTCAAAACTCTCTTTCTCTGTCACCCCTGTCTTCACTGTCCCTTCCCTGGAATCCGGCTTCACTACACGTCCTTCTGACATGAAACTGAGTGACTTTTGTGGTCATCTGACCTCATCCTTCTGTACTTCTGTTTCATAATCCTGCAAAACCAACATGGAAACCCAAGGTGTTAGAATGTTGGGGGCACCTGGCAATTCAGCTTTGCTTGGAAAACAGCCAAGTTTGCCTTCCATCCTCAGAAAGGCACGACCTTGCTCCCCTCTTTCTGGAGGATGCTCTTCCTGGATGGCCCTCAGTGAGTAATGGAACTGCATAGCTGGGAGGAGTATTTCACTACAACTAGTCACTCAGGGTCTGCCAGGAATAAAAAAAAAAGGGTTGGGATTTGGAGAAGCATAAACAGCAGCCAGGCACAAGAAGTCAACAGGGTAAAAATTATTGTCCTATTAAGACACTCAGAGTAAATAGTTTCTGACTGTGTCTAGTCTCATATTATTGCTGCAGGAGGTGGTGGTAGGAGGATTTCCCCTTGGTTTATATTCAGAAGTTTCCATTTCTGTGCAAGGATAAGAATCTGTGGGCTGAGAGAGAAAGGAAGTTCTAAACACCCAATAAATTCTAAATTATAAGTTATGACACATTAATGACTCCCCAGATGGGGAAAGTTTCCATTAGGATATATGATTCAGCCCAGGAAGAAAGCCCAGTGCCCTCAGTAGGTGCCAAATTGGTCTCCAACCCAAGACTCCTCTAGGGTCAAACCAACTCTTCCAGGGAAAGGTCCTCCCAAAAGGGAGGATGAGACACTATTACAGTATGGATAGAGAAAAGGGAATTAAGACATGCTGAACTACATAGAACCAGCCTAAGAGTTTAAGGTAAAACTCAAGTGAGATTGCAAACTAGAGAGACACTAACAGCATTCTGGTTAAATGTCTTTCATCTAAGACTTTGCTACATTTGTACAGACTTTACACTTGCATACTTCCATTCTTGGAAAAGGTGGGTTTTTTTACGCGTGTGGTCATTGCTTATTCCTTACTATCCTATACACTGTTAAACTAAATGAAAGGAAAGTTGAATCTTAGTGTGAGATCAAGTACTTAATGTGATGTGGGCAAGGACTCCTCAGAGCATAAACTGGCATCCCATAATCAAATCTGTAAGCTGACTATAGAATTCAGCGGCTGCTTTCACAGTTTCCTCGCTCGCTTCTCTCCTGCGTGTTTATTTGTGCTGGTGCTTCTCATGAGCTTCTCTGCTTAATGCACATATGCTGCCTTCAGGGCTTTCTGATTACCTGCAGAGACCTCCATTGCCATACCCACCCTCGGCAAACGTCTCGCTCCACGCCTCTGTGTCAGCACTCTCTCCTAAGCTTCAGGTCGTTCAGCATTGACAGAGAACTCGCCATGTGATGGGCCCTAACCAGGCCAGGTGGGAACCAGACACTGGGAAATAAATCAAACATGGTGTCCGTTGTCAAAGCTTACATGTAATATTGTATCCAGCTGCCTACTGACGTTTTACTCTAACTTATAGTAATAATAATAGCAATAGTAAGTTTTAAAGACCTACTTTCATCGTTGAAAATCTGTCAACCTACTTTCATACTACCGCCCAGTGTGAGGTGCTTTCTGCCTCTCTGGACACATTTGCACGACTTTCTGGGATGACTTTAGTGCTAGTGTTCCTCCAAGACTGTGACTTAAATTCCACTATCACAGTATTAAGAATTGAGACGTTTAGCAGATAATTAAGAACTCCACTCTCATAAATGGGATTCATAACCTTATCCAAGAAGTAGAAGGAATGAGCTAGGTCCTTTCTGTATTTCTGCCTTGTGCCATGTGGAGGTGCAACATTTATCCCTCCAGAAGACACAATAACAAGGCACCATTTTGGAAGCTGAAAAGAAGCCTTCACCAGAAACTATACCTGCTGGTGCCTTCTTAGACTTCCTAGCCTCAGAGCCATGAGAAATAACTGTTGTTTATAAAGTACTTAGTCTCAGGTATTTGTTACAGCAGCACAAAAGGACTAAGATGCCTTTTTCACTCAGGCAACCCTTACATGTGTAACCTAAATATATGTTTCCATTACAGCTAACAGCCTGGCAGTACCAAGTGGGAAGGAACCAGGATCACCCCTCAACATGTTAGGAAACATTTTAGTACTATTTTAAGATTATGAGGCTTCTTGTTTGACTTTTATATTTATGAAAATAAATGGAAGATGTTGAAGATAATAATTTTAATTTGAAGTAAAAATGTCTCCCAGCTTCTCCTTTAAACTTCCACATCAGTTAGAAGTATCCTGATTTTGCGAACTTAATTTTTTTGGAGGAAAAAAAAGCTACCTTTTGCAACTCATTCTCGCAGTGAATTAGTATTTTCTGAATATTACATAATTGGAAATATATACATACACGCATACATACATACATAGAGATATTATGGATCTTGTGTTTCTCTTTCATGAACCCAAACTGTTGTGTGCTAATACCTGTTTAAAATTCTCAATTTGATTTTGTTACTGTTATAAATTTGAACTTGGAAATTGAATGTCCCCCATCAAAATGCTACCTTTATTTTCTTCATATTTCATGCTAAAGAAGATGGAAAACTAGGAAACATACCCAACAACTGGGCTGCACAGGCCCTTCTTGTACTGGTCCTGGTTGCCTCGTGAGCCTCTGTCCGCTCAGGCCCACTCATGACACCCGCACCCCAGCTCCCAACATGAAGCACCACCCCTCTCCCTCTGTCCACTGTGTGCTCCACTGAAGTGCCCTCGCTTCTCCTCACTGCCCACAAACGGCACCTCTAGTACACCACCCCAACACCTCCAAGGCTGGGGGTGTGTCCCCAGGGAACTGCTCCTCCACCACTTCCCGGGTGGCTGCCATCTTTTTGTTTACACAGCTGAGCTCCTAGATTAGAAGAGCTATGTCTTATTCGTATTTTCTTACTCAGCGGCTGCCCATTGCTAAGCTCATATGTGCTAAGATACTTGTGTGCCACGTGAATGAATGCACCAACGAGTACTCAATCTTTAACATATCTGCGCTTTAAACTTCTACAGTGCTCATGGCTGACACAGAGGTCTACTAAGCTGCACTGTTTGTGTGAATTGCCTCACTTCATCCTCTGGACCAGTGCCGTGAGGTAGGTGACATCATCGGCATGCTAGTGTTTCAGATGAAAAAATGAAACACAATGAGCTGATATGCCTTGAGCAAGTCCCCACCCCTAGTGAAAAGCAAACTGACACCGGGATCCCAAGCTCTGCCCTCAAGATGCACCTTGTCGCTTTCACAGAGAAATCTGTACACCATGACACTTTCCCGACCACCCAAAGTCATAGTGACTATCTTTTGTGAGCATTTGGGGGGTTGTTTTGAGACAGGGTCTCCTTTGTAGTTCAGGTTAGCCTTTAACTTACCATATAGCCCAGGCTGGCCTTGAACTTGTGGCTGTCCTCCTGCCTCAGCTCTCTGAGATCTTTGGAATTATAAAGGACATTTTTCTTGTTACTTATTAGTCCCAAGGTGCAATAAAATTTTGTAACTGAGTCCAATTTTGCCTTATGCCATTGCCCGACTAGTGAGGCTTTTGCTCATTGTGCTTATCATTGGAAAGGCCAGGAAGAGTACTAAAGGAAATGTGAGGTTTGGTATTATAGAATTTTGAGCGTGAATACCGATTATGCCAGCTGCTTGCCTTTCTCCAAATTGACTTAACATCTTTGATATGAATCACTCACACAAGTGTGCCATTGGTTGTTATGCGAGTACAGTAAACACATAAGGGACACCTGGTCTGTTCACTTTCTTTTCTGACTACTTGATTCTGATATGTTGTGAGGTTCAAGAGCCATGCTGATGGGAATTATGTTGTCAGTAAGCATTCCCAGAGTTCTGATACGGCAATCTTTGAGTAAAACACAAGCTTTGGGTTGCATCTTCCCCAAGTAGTTGCTTTGGATGAACTGAGGTTTGTCCATTTCTTCCTGATAATTGTATGTCTTCTAGATATTTGAAATTCGTTTGCCCATAAGTGAGGGGGCGTGGCAGTCTTCGGTCTTCACCTGGTTTACCATCTGGGGGCAGTGCACCACAAATCCCTATTCCTGTGCCTTCACAGAGGTATTAGAGGAGAACCTGGTTTTAGGGACCAACCTCCAACTTTCAATCTCTTCCTTTGCTTTTGGTGTAAATTATCCCTTACATTTCTAGGTAATAGCAAATACTGTTTATCAGCTTTTATGGTAATTTACAATGACCTGGAGCCTTGCCAAAGTCAAATTAAGTGCACTTCATTAGACCATTTTTTATGGGAAGGATTTTCTTACGCAAAATTATCTACAATTAAAAATGTAGACAGTTTTTTCCAGCGTGGCACAGCTTTTTAAAAGATAGAAACAAAACTTTTATCGAAAGAGCAATTTATAATGCCAGTAATTTCCTACCTCTCTCCTGCTATTACTAAGGATAGCCGTGTTTTAAGAGAACTCTCAGCTCCGGTCTCAGCCTAGGCTGCTGCGCTCACATAATGGTCTGTCTCTAGCTTCAGCCCATTGCCATGAAGTCATTATGCTACACTCACTGAAGGTCAATTTGCTACAGAATTATGGAGGGAGCAATTGGGTTCAAAATGAAAAACATTCCCTACCTGGAGTGTGGGGGGATCCAGAGAGCACTGCTTCATGTGGAAGCGCACTGTGAATGCAAGTTTTGAGGTAAGGCATCAACAGAATAAGGCCAAAAAAATTAAATGAATAAAATAAGCTTGCTGATGCCTCGTTCCTTTTCCCCATGTTTTTCTATCAGATCATGGAGCTAGAAGGTCCCAAACAAGTTGCTCTTTTCGGCTACCATGATATTTCCTATAGCAAACATACCAAGTGAATAATTTTATTTCTTCCACAAAATCTTGGAAATGAGTCATAAAATTCCATGGCTTTAGATGTGCACAAGGTCATCCTGTCTCATTCCTCTGCCTTCAGGATGGTTGAAACAAAAACTTTCCGAAGCAAATCAAAAGTGACAGTACAAAAAAACATGAAATAATTTTTCTGAGGTCAAGGATAAAATTCCCATTTTATAAAACTTAAAATATTTGGTCAGGGTAGCTGCGTGCAATCCACAGCCAGGTAACCCTGAAGCAAACTAGGAACCTGGGTTTGTTACTAGGAGAATGTAGACTACCTAAGTTACAGGCTTGTTGCAGTGACCAAGTGAAACAATGAATGTGAACATACTTCAGGAATTGCATAACACTCTTCAAATACCCTTGTTATTGTTGTGTTCATTGTGCTTTGAATGGGCTAAAACATACAATCCTTTACACTCATCTACAAAAGGAATAGCACCCTCAAATTACCGTACACTTGCAACCTTGGGCATAGTCACTACCAGCCTCTGCAGCATGGACAGGTGGTAGGCTTTGAGGAAGAAGAGAGCAGGAAAACCTTACAGACAGCAGCAACTTCCTGCCACCCCTACAGGGAAACAGATCTGTGCATGTGGGTATTGCTAAATAGCAAGAAAGACAGGTTTCGAAGGCAGTAGAAACTCCAGGAAGTAGAATCTAGTAGGAGGTCTTCTAGCCATTGGGAGTGTTTCCTGGAAGGTGATGTTGAGACCCTTCCTCTATGTCAGTTCAGCCAAGAATTGAGCAGTTCGTTCCATCACATGGTCCCCACCATGATATGCTGGCTCATTAAAGGCCCAAGGCAATAGAGCCAACAGGTCATGGACTGAAACTCCCACAACTATGAGCCAAAATAAACCTCTCCTCTCTATAAGTTGGTTATTTCTGGTATTTTGTTACAGCCAATGAAAGCTGCCTAGTACAGGTAGCTCAGCTTTACCTGATATTAAAATTGTGGGGTGAGTGATAGGAGAACAGCAATCTGCTGCTGTCTATATGACTCTGGACTCTTTATTTACTTATTTGATTATTCATTTTAATAAATAGTATTTAGAGCCAAAGTTTCTTGAGCTAGGGAGTCTGGCTTTAAATCCTGATTCCTCCAATGACTTGAAAGCTTCTCTCAGAATAAAAAACAAATATTAGTCAATGCTTATTGAGCAGTCATATGTGCCAGTGCTGTTCCAAATGCTGTCCAATATTAACTCAAGTGATCTTTACAATAACACTGTGGGTTAATTCAGTAACAATTCTCATATTACAGATGATGGGGAACTGAGGCCAAAGTACATCAATAAATGGCCATAGGTCATGAGTGACAATTACTTATGCTGGATTCATTTAAAGAAATGTGCCAATGTATGTGAAGTCCTCACAGCATTGGTTGCCACATGCTGAGCGCTCATTATTAACTATAATTCATTGTCTCTTAGAAGATCCATTGTGTAACAGCCACTTTGGGAGGTACAACCCCCAACCCCAGTTCATAAAGATCACAGCTGGTTGTTTTCCCCATAGTTCTGGGGATGAAGTCTCAAGGGAAATGTATAAAGGTGTACAGTAGATATGCTTTTGAAAGTGGAAATCAAGTACATTTGGAAGGCAGAATTACAATTACTTTTTTAGCAGAATTTGACATGATGTCCTTACAACACAAAGCTTTATCCAGGCGATATAAAGTCTTTTGTATGAATCAATGTCATCTAGCACCGTGGCAAGTGTCTAGAACCTACTCCATTTGCCAAAATAAGTGATTTTATTTGTAGTCCTCAGATCGTCACACTGCCTCTGGACCTGTTGTCATAGCTCTGTGGTTATTTATTTTCCTCCAGAGTAGGACACTTAGTGTGATATGAAATGTCTATTTTCTATTCCAGGACCTACTGGCTCTCTGCCAGGATAAGATACTTAGTACACTGCTCTGAAAAAGGTAGATGTTCAACAAATATATGTTGATTGGATGTTTATAAAGATCAGGTTGCAAAACACTATATGAAGGACCACAGTGATGAATGCTTTCCTGAATTTATTATCTGTAATCCTGGGTTAATTCACTTTCACAGTGTAAAGATGACAAGACAAATGCAACAGGGGGTCATTCTCCTTTCTATCTCCAAAGTTTCTTCGAGACACAAGCTGAACCTACTCCAGTTTCGGAAGGTACTAAAGAAATCATCCTGTTTTAGTCCCAAAGGCAAATATCTGAGGGAGATTGGGTCACAGGGATGGACAAGATATTAGTCTAATTTTGATGGACCATTCTGGACTACCTGCTCTGACCTAAATTCTAGGATATAATACTTACCGGCTGTTTTACTTTAGACAATTTACTTAACTGTTCTAAATCTCAATTTATTTATCTGGAAAGTAGAAGAAAGCAAAATAATTGCAAAACATTCAGAAAGTATACACAACTCCATTTAATGCTTCCACACACCCGGTGTAATAGATTTTACCCCTTTTACACACACTGGAACTGAAGCTCAGTCATAACCAACACACTTAAGTTCTCATGGTTGATACACAGCAAGGTGGAGAATGAAGTAGACTGTCTTATTTTTAGAAGTTTTGAAACCTGTGCTCTGAACTAAAGGCCCAGGGCAAGGAAGGACTGCGACTCAAGGGCTGAAAACCCGAAGCAATGGACGCCAGATGTCGTTATTATTCACCTCGCTTGGCTTTATCCGTGTTATTTGGACACTGCGGCCCCAGACTTTCAGTATCTGTGTTTGCAGGTCACTGCTCACAGAGATTGGCATAAACAGTTTCAAAGTACAAACATTCACTTCAAAGGCAACAAAGCCAAACTGACTTTAAAGTCAGAAAGTTCTGTTCCCCCTGCTCCGTGACACGCTCTGTGTGCTGAAGGTCAAGTTTTCCCAGCGATAAGGGGGTCTTTGCTGGGACGCGGATCCCGAGTGCTTCACGGGTCATGGGCGGAGAGGTGGCCTTGAGAAGTGGCTCTACCTAACTAGACCTGACAGCAGGAGCCAGGCATGCGCAAACACACTACCAAAGGCTGCACCCCCAGGGGGAAGCTGGCATAAGTGGAACTATTTCTAACTGTGGCGGTACAGTGAAGAAACAGTAGCAATATCTAGATAGCCAATGAGACTGAGAAATTTCCTTTCAGAAGTGTGGTGGGTTGAGTTCCTTGAAGTTCAGGATGGTGTCTCTTCCCTTGCTGCTACTGTGTTCTTCCTTGAACTCCTCCTCCTGTCTGTTTTCCTCCCCCCCCCTTCTTTCTCTTCCTCCTTCTCTTCCTCCCTCTTGTTCAATACCCATTCACCCAGGGAGCAGTAATCAGTCCAAGTCAATCAAAACTAATTCTGTCTATATGCTGAAGATTATTTCTTTCTCTAAGCTCTGCTCAGATACACCTCCCAGCCAGTCCCTCCAGGGACTACTAGAGAAGATTATGTATACATTTTCCTAGCACTGCTTGATATGCTCAGTTCTAAAAATTGTGTTTCCTTTGCACCTGCCCCAGCAAGATGCCTACCAGGAGATAAGCATTCTGGAGTGGCAGTCAGGAGACATCTCTGGTAGAAACACCTAACGAAGTTAGGATAAATGACCATATCGAGTGATAAGAGGCACTTAGTCCAGTCCCAAAGGAAAATTATAATAGCAGTTTAAATTAGAGCACTCTTGTTTATTTTTTCAAGACCATCGAAGCAGTCCGCTGTTGAGCAGAATGGAGTAGAAAATGCAGCAAAGTGATGCCTCTTGCTCTGCCCTTTGCAGCCTTCAGAGCTGCTAGAGGCGCTGCTGGGGGAAAGGGACAGTGTGGAAGCAGCTGTGGGGGCTGGCTTCAGGCCCAGCTGTGCCCGAGCCCAGGTGTGTACTTGGAGGCCCTCCGACCTGGGCAAGAGTTGCTCCTGCCTGTCCTGGGCGCCGCTGCACCAGCCGTCCTGAGTGTCTGCAGTTGGGGAGGAACACCAGCCACCTTCCCAGTCCAGTGTAGCTGCACGTCAGCTTCCCACAGATGATCTCCGGAAGCTGTGCAGTGCTCTGGCCATGGCCTCAGTGCTCAGAGCCCAACACAATCCTTGGGCATGCAGGTGCTGTGCGGACTTGGCCATCACCCTCAGATTCACCCACAGCCTGCAAGGCAGTGTTTACCATTCTGAGAGCTCCTTGGCTAAACCTCCATGGCACCCTCCAAGTGTTCCATCAAATATTTTTACTTTAGTCATCTTGGTCAGAATGGAAGAGCCCAAACTGAGTGAGGATTTAGACAATTTTCCACATTGGCTTCCTGTGGTGATCAAATTCAGCAGAACATTGCTTAGTTCTCTGCTTTGCTCTGATTGCACAGACTTAGTCTAAAATCCTTTACATATCTCCCAAGAGTCCTCAGGTCCCCTCCACTTAATTCCACTTGTTCCCAGTACTTCTTCTAAAAAAGAAGCACCTACTTAGATAACACTGAAAAGATCATCTTTCTTTACTATTGCAAGCTGTAGAGCATATTACACTATCACTGGTTTAAGGACGTGAAGCTAATATCACTTCATAAAACGAGTGCAGAATTAAGCAACACAAAGCCTGCATTCTAACCTTGTACCCACAGAGATTCTCAGCCATTGCCTGTGGTGTGGACCTCCACAGAATGCTTTGTAATCCTAATCCCACACATACAGAAGTTGAGGAAGCCTTTCCCAAAGCTGGCCTCTCAGGTAACAACCTCCCCCAGGCTGTCCCCACTGGCTTTTCTAGCAGCAATACCCAAGGCATCTGTTAATGCTGCGCTAGGACAGAAGCCATCTACGACATTGTATTTTTAATGTTCAGATTGCTAATTGTCCCATATAGCCTTGAGAGCAAAACCAGAATAGCACTGGGAAGTTTAATCAACTGATAATGCTGCTCTATCTCATCCTCAGTTTTCATGAAATGCTAAAATTATCCCCAGTTCCTCAGAGCACTATTTGCAGTTCCATATGGTTCATATCCTAGCAATCTAGCAATTCATCAATCTGTTTACATACTGATGTTATACTTAGATTGATATTTAACTCTGCTTAGAATCATTGCTCTGCAAAAGAGTCATAAATGCCTGCTCTGCAGCAATAGAATAGATACTGACTAACTGAAAAGTAGTAATCCTGTAGCTACTAGTCAGGGTCCCCTTCTTTCTATTTACACAAACAGAACCACGTATTTACACACAGGTATGTGGAGCTGGCTATGTCAGAGTCTCAGACATTGTCAGCTACATGAAATACTGAATGCTTATTTGTAAAATTCTGTCTAATGTTCCGGATATTAACAGCCTTGCATAAAAATGTATATAAAATAATAGTTATCAACATATACATAGAAAGTATACATTTACTCTTTTCTCTGCTTGTTTTTTTCTCATGCTATATGTCGTAGTGGTATTTAAAACTTGCCAGGAGACATTACCAATGTATGAAATAAATAGCCTTTTCTTCTGTTGTAGCATCATAGAATCTCAAAGTTGGAAGCGATTTCAAAGGTTGTTTACTCTGGCTTCTAACTGAATGGAGGAACTGCCTCTTTTGCAAACTGACAGATGGTTACACAAATGTCTGCTTGAATGCTCCTCATGATGGGAAACTCCTTTCTGTACAGATCTAAATGTTGATCCAATTTTCCTCATATCAAGCCAGAGTATGTTCCTAGTAATTTCCATAGCAGATAGAAAGTAAGCTTGCGTTTTTCTTCAAACTAGCTCCTTAGTTTATGCTTTCCATTCTAACTGATACAGCCACTAATCAACCACTTAGAAACTGGACTCATTATGGCCCTTTTTTCCATTCAGTGGGTTGCCAAGTCCAGAGGAATCTAAATTCCTACGAAGTGGCCTTTTAGGGCTCTTGCCTTTTCTCTCCACACCTCTCTCCCTCTCTCTCCCTCTCCCTTTCCTCTCTCCTTCTCTTTCTCCCCCACCCCCAAGGCTTTTATTGCTTCTTTTCTTGAATAAATGCAACAGCCAATAACTGATTACTCTGCCTTTAATCTCACCCTTTAATGTTTCAATATCCAAATTGAATGAAGATTTTATTTTCTAGAGCTCTGTGATGAAGCTCTAGAGCAGCACTAGCAGATGAGCCTCCACCCCCATGGGCAGGCTTTGGCTTAGCTCCTCAGTGCTATGTGGCAGAGCTCCTAACACTCTTCCTAATACAGACTTGTGCTACACAGCTTTCTGTTATATAGCAAGACACCTAAGGTAATGCAGTTAAAAGGAGGAAATGTTTATTTTTGGTTCGGGTTTGGAGGTTTCAGTCCATGGTCAACTGGCCCTTTTGCTTCCGGGCCTGTGGTGAAGCAGCACATTGGCTGGAGGATGTGGTAGAGAAAACCTCTCTTCATGGTGAAAAGGAATCAAAAGAGAGAGGTAATGTTTTAGTTCACTCTTTGCAATGCTTATCGTTAATAAGCAATAGTAACTCTTACCCCTGCCTTTTCATAAATATTATTACCTTCTCTGAGACACTGGTCCCTTGGTCTACCTCGTGAAATTCCACTCATCTTCAAGGTTTTTTCTGCATCCCATCCTCCCCCAAATGCCTCCCAATCCCATTATATCTGGTGAGCCTTCTGACCACTTCAATCCCAGTAACTGTTGCTTCCACTGATGCTTGCTTAACTCTCCACTGGGCCATAACCCCACACAATCATCCATGTTTGGAGCTCTGGGAGAATATAGAGCGTGACTGTCAGGAAGAAGAAGCTCCCTCAGTGCTCATAGGATATCACCACTGGCATGTTTGTTGAACAAGAAAATGAAGGAAGCAGGAAGGAAAGAAGGAAAGGAGGGGGGGAGGGAAAGAGGAAGAAGGGAGGGAAGGACAGATGGGCCCTTCCCACAACAGAGCCATTAAAATTCATGGACAGCTAGTCCTACCTTGGATTTTAAAAAGTATCCTGAAATACTTTGTTTTCTTAGCTAAACATCCTTCAGTTATCCTTCATAAGATATATTTGGCAGATAGTTTATCTTTCTGGTAGCCTTCCACTCCAGGTGAGTCCTAGACCTGTACAAAATATCCCATATATGTCTGACTCTTCGGAAATAGTGTGTTTGGTGTACAGCTGTGACTAAAGTAATTTACTTGTCCCATTGGCCTATATTTCAGTTAAACTCCACCCACACAACTTTTTTTCTCATGAATTGCTGCTTGTTTGATGTCTCATTCTAAACCAGTAGAGTACAAGTACCTTCTCCTCATGAATGTTACCATCCACCTTCCCTGATGCCTACAAAGGCTCTCTCCTTTGGTCCAGAGCTGATTAAAATGTTGGTAAGCTTCTCAGCTCCTGCTGAGGCTTAGATCACCAGAGCCTGTCCTTCTAAACACTGTCTTAAGAGCCACGGATAATGCAGTCAGAAGCTGGTGGGCCCTGGAATGACAGCTTACACCCAGTAAAGCTGGGGCAGCCTTTTCATTGACTCGCACACTGAAGAGGAAGCAAAGAAAGTCAGAAAGTTAGCAGAAATAAGTGGACTCATGCACAGATACATGAAAGAAGAGTGACAGAGACCCTGCAGGGAGGAAGAGACAGTAAAGAAGAGGCAGCAGAAGGCACTGGAGGATGAGGGTACCTGCCTCAGTCCCTAGTCTAGTTTGTGAGGTCTGCTTGGGCTTTGGTCCTATGAGCTGGTGGTAGATCCATTTACTAACCACTGTCCAAGGGTCCTTGCCTAGCACCTTCTCACACACCAACACAGGAGACACAAAGCTTTGCTTTCCTGAAAGCTGAGAGACCTCAGCAGAACTTTTGGTTTGCTGGTATTTGTATAACAAGTGTTAGGCTTATGCTTAGGTCATTCGTTTGCAGTTGTGCAGATACTAAGGAGACACTAGGTTACATACATGCATCATCTTATACAATCTCCATAACATTGTGAATTTGGTTTTATTAGTTATAATAAGAATGTATTTATAATTGCTATGTATTTTTAATTTATTAATTATCCACATTTTCAGGTAAAGATCTATAACTTAAAGTAATGATGCCGATTGCAAGCAACACTGAGATAAGAATGAAAAAAACTTGAGTTTAGTCATGGTTTGTCTTCCTGCTCACTCCTATTTTGACGGGTAGAAGGGGAAAGATGTTAGAACTGGGGCCCACTCCAGCACTCATTTTGCCCATTAAAGTTAGTTCTTGTCACTATCATTATATTCTTTTTATTAGTAGTAGTATCCTGAGGTCCCAATACTCATAATAATACTGATGAAACTTGACCATTGGTTGATCTGATGCCTTCCAAGGTAGGTACCAATAAACTCATAGCCAATAATTTGGTAAATCAGACATTGACAGGATACTCTTCAATTATTCATTGGCTTCATTCAAGGTTGTACGTTGGTCATTCAAACTCAAACACATTTCCTCACTGAAATTACATTTTACATTGGACCAGATCACATAATACTGAAATATTCTAGACATAGCATTAAGATAGTAGAGCCTCAGATTATTATAAATACATGGCCCTATCCTTTAGCTACAGGATCTTCTACAGTCTCACCTCTTCCTAAAAAATTGTTCAAAGATAATCATAGCCCTAGCTCATTGACATTAATTCAGTCCTCACATGCTAAAATTCCTTTGGTACATGCATCTCTGTGAGCATCCACCTTCATCCAAGGACTTGATGCCAGGTAAACACACAATAAATGTACCTGGATGAATGAGAACCATTTAGTGGTGAGGGTTTAGACACTTTAAAAGCCCAAGGGTAATAAGATGAAATGGGGAAGGGATATAGAAAGATTCTGAGGGTAGCTGAACTTTCTCACTAGTATACGTATCACCCCTCCTTAACTCCTCTTTTTGATGGGTACTGGAAAATGCAAGTTGACTTGGTAAGAATTCTAAAATCTGTAATGGAGATTAAGAATTATCTTGGAATGTGGTGCATGAAACATGAATATCTCTTCACCAAATTTAGCCAGAAAAGAGTTTATTCAAGCTGAATGACTGGAGAAATTTATTAGGAAATCCATATTCTTCCTTAACTATTAAAAAACAGTTGCCAATGATTGGAAGAATTCATCCAGCACATACAAGCAGTCTCCTCTGGGAATTGCCAGAATCCATGGAAATACTACTTACCTTAGGCCAGCTAAATTGATGGTTGCCAGCATGTGCTTATGTTCTTCCCCAGGGGTTCAGGGAGATGGAGTTAATTTTAATCTCTACTCAACAGAAGTCCTTAGTGAAAATAACAGCAGCCTCTTGCTGCAATGAGCCCACGTGTAACTGACAGGTCTGGGCATGACTGATGACCGACTGAGGAAATGTTCTCTCTCTTCTTCCCAGGGGTCCCCTACACCTTTCAGTCTCTGAGCATTCACCTAAAACTAAAGTTTAATGCATCTCTTAAAACAAAATGTCTAATGAAGATGTATGTATATATCCACAAAACACTTTTTATAGCTCTGCTTATAATCATCAAAAATGAGAACAATGTCAGTCTTCTTCAACTGGGGTGTGGGCACCCCAACTGTCCTACATCCACTCAGTGGGACACTACTAAGAAATAAATATGAGCAAATGATTGATTGGCATAATGATGTGGGTCACTCTCAAATGCATTATGCTAAAGGAAAGAATGCAGACCCAAGCCCACATAGCAAACTACTGCATTTACAGAACATTCTGGAAAAGACAGGAACAGAAAGCCTGTTAAAGATTGCCGGAGGCTAGAACAAGGGAGCTAAAAAGCTTGCCCGAAAAAGACACAAGGGAGTTTGAGAAGGTGATGGAATTGTTCTGTGTGTTAACCGTGTTGATCACAGAAGAAAGTGTGTTTTCAAAACTCATAGATCTGTCAACTAAGAAGAGTGAATTGTATATGTAAATGATACCTCAGTAAGCCTGAGTAAAAATAATTTTGGGCAAAAAAATGACTGAGATCATACTCTTCGTAACCCTGATTAATAAGCAGGTAGCTTTTTTCAACTGAGATTAACTGAATTGATAACTAAGTGGGGGTGAGGGTTGGGCACCATCCCCCAAGGGAGCATGCTGATGGCTGTTCCCAGAGGTCACAGAGGACCCTTGTGGGAACCTGACTTCGAGAACTTGCTGACAGCAGACTGGGATGGCAATGGATAGCTGGGGTAAATATGTCTCTTTCAATACAGTCTCCCCTCTAGAGCAAAGGCCAGATGCCTGAGTGATCTATGGGCAAATGCATAGTGTGACATGCATGTATTTTCCAGGTGCTCTATAAAGCATTTCATTGACTCTTCCCAAGAACTTCGCAAGAAAGGGCATCATCCTTTTTTTTGCAAATGAATCAGGTGAGGTCAGAGATTAGACTTGGCCAGAGAACCAGCATGCTGGATTATACAGCTGGCCAATAATATTCAATCTATCCTTTTTTGTTTGATGGTTCTGGTGGTGATGTCTTAATGACACTGAAGTTCTGAATCTTTGGGTTTAGTCCACCCTTAGAAGAAAGACTGGTGGAAACAGAAAAAGTTGGTCTTTCCCTGAAAAGATGAGCATGGGGGGTGGTGAGTGAATTTCTGGGAAACATACAAAGCAAGTATCAGGACTTTTTCTGGATGAGTCTGGCAGATGATGTAGAATTGAGCATATGGTTCACAGTGGGATGTACCAAGGGCACATTTGGGTATTTGGACTACACAGTTGAAACTATCTGCTTGTCTGTAGTCCTGGGAGTATCTATCTGGCGTTTCCTGGGTCAGCTTGGTGTCTAGGAGGGTGTGATTGGCACACACCCTCAAAGAGACCATGAGGCACATGGCCACTGTGCATCTCCAGAAGCATTTCAAGACATCAGAGAGTTCTGTAGTTAGGTTTGAACCACTAGACTCTCCCACACAAAACAATGGGCAATAAATCAAACCTCTCACACATCTTCCTGGTACTGTAGATTCCCCTGCTATGTTGCATAAGAAACAGTGATTGTGTTGTGGTTTTGGTTGGCATAGGAACAGCCTTGGAAATTTTCAGACCAGAAGGGTCAGAATGAGGAAGTTTATAGCCAGGAAAATTCTTGCAGTGAGCACTGATAAACTGCATATCTTGACTAGACTCTCAGCTCTCACTGCCTGAGAATTCTGTGTAGTGCTGGAATCATCAAACAAAATGTATGACACCCTTGTAACACACACCTGTTTGAAGACTTGCAAGGATCCACAGTGCCTGCAGGAGAAAATAAGGCACAGCAGAATAGAATGCCAGGTTAGTGTATGTGGACAGAACACAGGGGGTGGGACACGTCAAGTGTTCTATCACAGATCATACCCAGTCCACCTTTTCAGCTGAGCTGTGTGTCTGAGACAGAAGAAAATTCACAAGTAGCTCAGTTCTACCCTGTTTCTTCCCTATACTTTGGTGTGTAACCCCACCACACACACACACACACACACACACACACACACACACACACAGATACACTGATCTTTGCACAAATCTTAATTTTCTTCACTACACTTTAGCAAGAGGCTCATATATTGAGAAAGACAGACTGAAGTAAACAAAACTTTGAAAGTTCTCTCCTCCATTTCTATGTAGGGGAAGGACAGGCAGGTGGCAGGCACCAGTGAGTTAGGCCAATAGTGTATTAAAGAGAAGAAACTGAAGCCCTCAAGCCTGACTACCCTAGAGAACTCCATATTAATAGCTCTACCTTAGTGCTGCCTGCAGCCAATCGTTAACAGTTCCCATGCATCTTGCTGGCGCAAACCCAGTCATATTTCAGTAGCAATGAGAGTATCTTGAAAGTATTCAAAGACACCTCTACTAGTGGTCAGCTTTTTCTCATACATTTTAGATCAGACTAGATTTCTGAAAGTACGATTTTTTCAAGTCATTCTTTGGAACCATACCTGTTGGATAAAGTGAGTCACACTTGTAAAAGTCAAGCTTTCTGAAGGAAAATATTCTCCATGTCTTTCACTATTGACCCGAATAACTGGGGAGGGGGCATTAATGAAGATGCAGTGAGAGTGAATATGAATGTGAGAGTGAGCGGGAGTGGGAGGCTAAGCTGAGTAAAGACCTCTGTCTCACAGTGGCATCCCATTCCACATTACTCCCAGCAAGGTGTCCAGAGCGAGAATGAATTCTTCTTGGAGCCAGACTTCCTCCTAAGACAGAGGTAAAGGTAGCTTTCCAGCTCACATGGAAAAAGGAAAGAGAAACCAGGTGGTAAGAAGGATGAGCTTGCTGGTGATCCTATTTTCCAGGACCAAAAGGAGAGAAGTGCGTGAGCTCAGGGTGAAGTAGAGCAACGCCATTGCCATTCTGACATCTCGTCTTTAATCTTGTCTCTCAAGAAGCAGTCAATTTAACCTTTGGTCATGACTGTGTCTAAGAAGCATGAAATAAGAGCAAAACATTAAGATTTGGCCAAATGCCATTTGTAGCATTCACAATGAATTTCACAGAAGTTAGAATTCTGCTTAGAATTGTTGAAATTGCTTCAAATGTAGCAGCTAGTCATTCAAGCAACAACTAAGTACCGGGCTCTGCATGAGACAGTGAGATACGCATCCTGACTATATCCTGTATCCTGGCCATAAAATCTTCTGTCAAGCTGGAGGGTGACTACATGCACCTATGACCCTATGGCCACTTTACACAGGGCACAGCATGATTGTGGCATGAAAGCAGGGCAGAGGAAAGCAGTGCAGGGGACGGTCTGACTGGGGAAGGATCTTCCCACAGAACGGTGTTTCCCCCAAGTCTTGCAAGATAGTAGAGAGTGACAAAGGGCACTACACTATCATGATGTTATCACTTGGAGGATTCCAGAATTAAAAGTCCCCTCTTAAAGGCATGTTTTGCTCCTGAGGAATTCTCAGCCCTAACCGAAGAACATTTCTTTTCCATCAGGCAGACTGCTGATCTCATTTTTCCATGAAAACATATATACTTACACACATATACTTGTTGTCTCGGTCTTGTCAGACAAATAGTACTTATTCTTTTGTTTTATCTTCCCAGGTTATAGATGCATTCTGATCTAAATTCCAAACGTTAATAAAGAGCAAATATTTCCCTTTTTTTCTGTGATTTCAAGCACTCTGGGGAAAGATTTAGGGTAGTAAATGAACAATTGATAATATTTTTCCACCTGATTGGCAGATCGTATGGTGTTTGCTCTTTAGAATTAATTTATTTTCTAGTAAGGTTATCTTGCACACTTTCCAGGGTCCCCTGATATGAACAGACTAAGCAGTAAGGAGGAAATCAGAACAACTGTGCCCTTATCTGGAATGAGGTGGCCACTGTGCACAGTGAAGGAAGACAAATAAATGCAAGAAAACAACAGTTAGCAGAAAGTTTTCCAACGTAGCTGCTCACTAAAATATCTTCCTCATACCAACTGCTCGATCCTCTACAAATTCAGGTCCTGGCCAATGGAAAGCTATCGGTTTCTGTAGAAGGGCAGAGATATCTGTCTCTTCTCATTTATTTTATAAATTAGTTGAAGTTTAACAAATTTCTTAAAAAGAAGCAAAAAGTAATGAGAAATAGTTTGTGTTTGAGCAAGGACTTACTGAGAGCAAATTGAAGAGAATGAATGTGGGCACAAATCTAAACACTTCAGTCCTGTCTTCCGTTCTGTTGTTTGTTTTGGTTTTTGTTATTTTTATTGTTTTGGTTTTCTTGGCCAGGGTATAGAAAAAGAATGCGGTAGTATTTACTTTTATTTTATTTGTAAATCTGAGTTAATGTGCCCTTCATGTGGGAGAGACAGGCAAGTGATGTCCCTGCTTCCTCAGGATTCTCAGATTTTCGTGTCCAGGAGCCATAGGTCCTGAGCAGACTGCTGTGGTTGGTCACCCTGGAGGAACATGAATTCCCAAAAGCATTCCATCCAAAGAGATTCAGGGATTTGTTTAGGGGTCAAACTTCTGTCTTGCCCAGCTTCTGTGGTGTGTGTGTGTTACATGTGATATGTGTCCTCAGAGTCTAGCCATCCCTTCTCCTTCCCCTAAGTTCCAGGGCCAGCCTGCCTTCCCCATGGCCAATGCAGTTACTTACAGACAGATAATGGTGGAATTTTTGGTAAATGTTATCTCATCCCCCGTCAACAGTAAACTGGGCACTTTCAAGAGTCGTGCAGATGATTGCCCCCAGCTCAGGCGGATTGGCAGCACCCAGAAACCTGTTAGACTTGCAAATCATCAGGCCCCACCTCAGACCCATCACATCAGGCATCCTGGAGTGGGGGCACAGGAATTGGGTTTAACAAAACTGCTGGGTGATTTTTGATGTGACTTCAAGCTTGAGAAAAACTGTCCTAGAGACAGATCTCAGAAGATCAGATCTAGTAGGTACATCTGATATACCTGTAACAGGTAAACAGGATAAGGTTAGAATTCAGTATGAATTTAGATAATGTTTACTGCAATTAGGACAATGGCAAAGCGCCATTTTATTACCTTGCTGATCTACCCCCACCACCACCACAAGGTACCTAAACTCTTCTACCATTAGATTAAGTTCAGGTCCAGATTAACTGCTTTTTTCAGTCCCCAATCTCCAAAAGAGCCCAGAGGACAACTACATCCTTGATGGGGAAATGACAGAGAAATGAGCACCATTCTAACTGGCAAGATCCCACACTGATGAACGGCACGGCCCACGCTGGGTGGGAAACTAAGCCATCTTTGCAGGGGAAAGTAGCCACAGATTCCGAATAAGGTATCATCCTTTCCTCCTCTCTTCCATCCTACAGCCCCACCTTTATCACACCTGTCCCTTTTCTCCCCAGAGAAACAGAGGCTGGTATCCCTCCAGGGTCAGCCCCATGAGGTGAGTGACGCCTCACATGTAGGCCTCTGGGTCTCCGCCTTCCTGGATAAACTGGATTCAAGGTTGCGCAGCAGCCTGGCTTTCCAGCCTTTAGAAATGGTGATGGACTCATTTAGAATCAGAGACTACAGAGCTGGGAGCTCAGGTGCTGCAGAAATGGCAGGTGGTTGGAGCTGACTTGACAGCAATTAAATGTACAAATCTTTGATTAGGCTCCCGGGAATGGAATCATTAGCAACCTTGAATGGACCAGCTTGCTTTCCGCTGCCTCATTAGTTGCTCCACTGATATTACTTTGAAAAGCCAAGGGGAGGGGAAAAAAAACCTTTCCAACGCAAAATGAGGAAATTTGAGCAAGAAGGCAGGGGTGGAGGGGAAGAGACCAGTGTAAGCATTTCCAGGCGAATAAACAGGTCCCTGCCTTGTTTGCGGTGTGCTCGCAGACAGGGGCATGCGTGTCTGCGGGACTGTGGATGAGTCCCATACCTGCTCCACTGGTCTGCCAGGAAGAGCCTTTGCTTAATTTAATCTGCCTTTTCACAATCCCTAGCGGATCCACTAGCCAGCCCAAGCCCCCGCTTGGAGGAAGTTTCCCTCTGGGGTGCAGAGTCCTCATCTCCCATATCCAGCGCAGAGCCGCAGCCCAGCTTTGCACAGCTCTCCCAGCAGCAGCTGGGTCTGGGGTCTGAGTTCCCCACAGAACCTCAGCACCAAAGCTCTGCTCCAGGTGACCCCAGCGGCTCCCCGCACCAGCTGCACTGTGACCTGTGCTGTGGATTTCCTCTGTGTGATTGGAGCAGTTGCTGGGGTCTGCGTAAAAACAACCAAACACATTAGATAATTTTCCCCATGGGGAGCTTTAGAACACATGAGAAATATGTCTTATAACCTTCAAGTAAAATCCTGCGTGACCATTCATTTGATTTGAACCTAATTCATCGTGCAGTGTGTTTTTATTATTCTCAATCTGCCAGCCACTGGGCTGGATTAATATTTATAAAGCTCTGCAAATATGTATTGATTGCCTATTACAAACCGCACTTGAACTTGCTGTGAGAAAGCTGTGGGCGGGGGACAGCCCCATTTCTGAGTGGAGAATCTATTCGAAAGAGGCGTCACGCCGTCCTGCCCTCATTTATTCACTTATTCAACAAATATCCGCTGTGTAGCTGCTTAGTTAAAGTATTATTCTTGTCCATAAGAACACATAGGATAACATAGTATAAAACTTATAATGGCACACTAGTTGATAAGCATTTTATGATAAGTCACTTAATCCTCTTAAGTCTTTTAGATAAGCACTGTGATTATCTTCACTTTAGAAATAAAGAAGCTGAAACACAAAGAGATTAAGTAACTTGCCTAAATTCATCCTCCTAGGAAACAGGTGAGTAGCTGATATTTGAACCAGGCAGCCAGGCTGCTGTGCTTCTTCACGTTGGTCTCACCTTCACAGAGAGAACAAACAGCAAGGGTGATGGGCATGTCCGTGTAAAGTGTCTTTCAACAGCACAATGTAGGGAGAAAAGGAATTACTAGGCGGCCATCAAAGAGAATTCATGTCGGAAATGATGCTTGGTCTGATTCCGGTTTTAAATTAAAAAAGAAACAAGCCTGCTGCACACCTGTAATCCCAGCATTCTGGGAAGCTGAGGCAAGAGGATCTCGAGTTCAAGCTCAGACGGGGCAATTTAGCAGCTCAGTGAGGCCCTGCTCCAAAATAAAAACTAAAGAAAAGGGGGCTGGGGGGTAGGGATTCAGTTCAGTGTGAAAGGCCTGGGACCAATCCCCAGTATTGCAATAAATAAATAACCAGGCAGAGAGAGAGAAAGAGAGGGAAAGAATACCACACATTTCACAGATTTAAAGATGTTCTAATTTAGCAAGAGACTTCACCAAATGTCCTTGACTATATGACACTGCTAGGACAGAGTTTTTGAGACAAAGATATGAAGTAGGATGATGACCTTGAAAAAGAAAAGATGACATCGGAATCTGAGGATATTGACAGAAAGATTTTATTTAAAAAGTGTTCACTAAAAGAAATCTTTAAGAGCTGGTTGGAGTTTAGGATGGAGATTTGTCAGAAGAGGAAGAAAAGGGCTGTTTCCAAGAGGGTGAACACAGGAGGCGATGTTGGAAGACCCAGCTGAGTCGAAACATGGAGGACTGTGCAGGAGAGACTTTGCTTGATTCTGGAAATTTATTGAATGTTTTAAGAGTAAGGGAGTAAAGTAAAAATGATGAGACTACTGAGGAAAACAATAAAAAGGATCAAATTAATCTATGAAGACGTATATTTTCAAGCTAAGAAATGTAAGGTAGTGATTTACTCAGAGTAGCAATCAACTTCAAAGTTTTGGGGAAGATCAAATACAATAACAGGAATTTCTTCCTAAATCATAACGTGCTATACAAATGTCATTATTACTTTAAACAATGTATCTTTGTGACCTTTAATATAATCTTTTTGTTCAAAGTCAGGATGATACCCAAGGTGTCTGAAGGTCTCCAAGGGCCACTAAAGAGGGCAGGCCATGTCACTGGGGCTTTTTAGTTTGCAGTCGACAAATGTGAGAAGCTTTTCTAAACCCCGAGGACAGGGATGCCTGCTCAGAGCTCCCTGGGGTCTGGAGGAAGTGGTCGTAGCACATCTACAGTGCTAAAGGGTCTTTCTCTGCCATCACCACCAAGAAGCTGGTTCCTAACCAGGGAAAGGAAATGAATATTGCTCATGTGATGCTACCACTACCCTCAACCAAAAACAAAGCTTGTACTCATTGAAGTAGCACCACAGGCTCATTCACTGACTCCTACTAGACCAGGGCCTGCTTCTTGAAAACAGACCTCTCTTGCCCCACTCTTCTTCGAGCGTTAATTGGGTTTGTTTCTACCATATGTTCCAGTTGCTTTTTATTAAGTGACACCTTGTTCTTTCTTCTGTCTTTTCTCCCCAGAGTTGATGCGGAGAAAAGTTCTTCTGCAGGTCTGGGTAAACATCTACTCCTCTTTTGCTAATGGTGCATAAAGTCCCTGCTGCCCCCAGGTCAGTGGGGAGCTGCCTGATCGTCCTGGGAGGTCATCCAATGTTGGACTTTCCCAACCTTGAAGCTGATCTACAACCCCAGGGCAAGTAGAAGAGGACAATTAAAGTTAAATATATTGTTTTTCATGATTGTAAATTGGAGTAAAAATAAAAATGGGGTCCCATCTTTTCAATAATAATGATTATAAGACATATATAATTTCTTCTGAGGTCATTTCTTTCCCTTGAGCCTTTCTGGGATAAACAAGAGACAGAGGGTCATTGTTAGCTTCCTGAGCCTATTTTCATGGTTGCTCCTTGAAAATATCTTTTCACCCGTACCCCCACTGTCATGCATGCCTGGACTTTCCCTGATCCTACTTGATGGCAAATCTTCAACCCTGCATAAATGCTACAGCCTGAAGTTCTCCTCCTAACCTCAACTCCTCAAAAGAAGGAGTTCAGACTGCCCAGCAGTGCAGATGATACTGCTACAAATTCATGAGCTTCTCCAACTGAGCTCCAGTACTGACGATGGTCAGCCTTTCCCTTGACTTTGCTCAGCACCCTTTCAGTAGAAATTCCAAATATTGACAACTCTCCAGAAAGGCCTTAATGATCACTTGTACATCTCACTCGTGGTATATGCTTCCACTTCCACATTTTTCAAAATCCTCAGACTGTGTTATGCAAACTTAAGCTTGTTTCCATGGACAAGATCTTCCACCTGTGTACTTTCTTGCATAGCATCTCATAAGAAGGGTTGGGGAGATGGTGGGTTTTGCTTGTCTGTTTCTAGGTGGCTGCAAATGCTTGAGAGCTCTGGGTACCCTGTTCGTTTGCCTCCCTTTGGAGTGTGATCGATTATAAATTTTCACCTTCAGTTTGCTTCTGGGTTGTCCCCCCTGTTGTAGGCAGCTGAGTTAGATAAAAATATTACAGGCAGTCAGACAGGGCTGGCCCTCAAAAGGATCCAGTGTGGAAGGTGAGATACCTTGCAACTGTGGGAGAGAGAGACACCTCCAGCTGTGGGCCACACCTCAAGAAAAAAGATAAAACAAAAGTACCCACAGACCTCCCTAGGGGTAAACAGCAGGGATTGATATTCTAAACAGGTCTCTATCACCTTGAAAAAGCCAGGAAGGGTCACTAACTCACCTCCCTACAGGAAAGTCCCCTGTTCTGTACTCATGCTCGCTTGCTAGGTGGCTTGCTTCTACATTTGATCCTGATTTAATCAATTTTATCTGAGCAATTATTCTTGTAATCTTGATAGTTGACCATAGTTTCGTCCCACCTCATGCCCACCTTACAAGTTCCCAGGTTTCCCACGTTGGACCTGCCTCGTGTCTTGCATTTGCTCTACAAAAATCCCTAGAAAAGGCAAGTTCCTTGGCAGCCCATCTGGGACCCCCTCTCTCTCTCTCTCTCAGACAGAAGCTTCCTTTCCCCTAGTAAATATATTCTCCTCTGCTGTTCCTAAAATTCATTCTTTGATTTTAGAGAACACGAACTCATCCCAGATACCTAGCCAATTAGGAGTTTCTTTCCCCTGTATCTACACCTCAAAGGCCCATGTATTAAATGCTGGGTCCCTTCCTCTGGGGCTATTGGATGGTGGAAAGTCTAAGGCACGTGGCGTGTGGTCTATTGGAAGCTCTTCTAGTCCTCATAGGTTTACACTCAAGGGGTTGTGGGACACCTGTCTTTTTACTGTGACACTTCTCAGTCATGGGGTTGGTGGCATTTGTCTGTCATGCACTCCCATCAGAATGTGCTGTCACAGGCCCAGAGAAATAGGGCCAACCAGTCACGGGCAGAAACTTTTAAAACTGTGAGCCTGAGAAAAAGAAATTAAAGTGAAAAGAAGCAAAACATGTGATCCTGAATAAACCCTTTTTCTTTATAAGTTGATTATCTTGAGTAGTTTTTGTTGTATGAGCAAGCTGACTGACGCACCCCTCTAGCTTGCCTCTACAAGCTCCTCCCCTCCGTATGTTGTTCTACGTCATATAAACTTCTTCACTGTGTTATTAGAAGTCAAAGAGTACCCTTACAGTAACTACGTTCCCTTTCCTTTTTTTCCTACCCACTTCTCTCGCTCTTTTCTCCACAGAATATCTCAGATGGCGTCGCCATCTTCTGTATCTACTCCCTGTGTCACAGCCCTTCCTCCCCTCCTACTTGCTAGATCAGTTGCCCCATCCCTGCCCTTCCTTGGTAGATGTGTCTACAGCAGGTAACATTGCCGATTTCTCCATTTTTCAACCTCTGCTTTCTTACTTTCTGTTACATCACCCTTATTTTTCCTTTAATCTCCCTCCAATAGGCTGGTTTTCTTCTTTCGCCCCTTAAATGCTGTGCTTGTCCTTGTTCTGTCCTTATTCCTCTCATTTTCCCATTTTGCTTCCAATCTCTTGCACTCTCGTGATTCCATAATCATCTTTATGCTGGCAACATCTGTATCTGTGTTTCTAGCTGAGATCTTCTTTTTTTTTCAAGCTTTAATGTAGCCTTGTTGAAGCAAGGCCTCAAAAAATTGGTTGAAGACTCAGAGTTGTTCCTCTTCATGGAAATCTCTAGTAAAAGGTGAAAGATTTATATGATCTTAAGATAAACCAGAATGTAGCTGAGATCTCCTAGTGAGTTTCATTTTCATGTGTATAGTGGTCTACTGGGCCTCTCTACCTAGTTGCCCACAGATTCCTCAAACTAACCCTTTACAAACATTGGTCTTCCTTATACATGCTTCATTTGCATGTGCCTATATTAGTGGATAAGATCATATTCATCTACCCATCTAGCTTAGAAACCCTCAATTCTATCTTTTCCTTCACCAACTCATATCACATTTGCTTCCTACAGTTCTCAAATATGCCCTTTTCTTTTAACTAATATTTAGTGCCATTTATGTGCATTAATCGGGACCTTATTACTGCTCATCTGGGCTGCGGTAGTACCATTGGTAGGACCTTCATGGCTTCCATCTTGTTTCCCTCAAACTAACTCACAGTATTGACCCTTTAAAAACTCCATCTAAACCATAAATCTGGTCATGCTGTTCCCATGCCTAAAACTTCCAAAAGTCTGTAGAATAAAATTTGGTGATAAAGCTTTTTATCATCCTTTTACCCTGGGCCTCACTGCTCGCCATGTGTCGCTGCTGCAGTTTGAGTGCTGATGTCCCCCAGAGGCCCCTGTGTGGAAGGCTTCGTACCCAGGCTAGTGATATTGGAGGCTATTCGGATGTTGAGGAGGTGTAGCCAAAGGGAAGGACCTAAGGTCATTGCTCTTACCTTTGAAGAGGATTTTAGGCCCCTGGTGCTCTCTCTTGCTCTCTACTGCCTACTAATGAACAGTTTTGCTCTACCTGTGGCCCATCCATTATGCATAACCTCACAATAGGCCCAAAGCAACTGCAATTTCCAAAGCTACAAGGCAAAATAAACATTTTCTATGTCTAAGTCCCTTATCTCACTTGTTCATTATGGTGACAGAAAGCTGAGTGACACACAGTCTTTCTCTGCATCTGTAGCAGCACCGAATCATCAGTGATGATGATGGTTACCTTCACTGCTGTTATTATTCAGTGAGTGTTTATTATATCCCAGGTGCTGGGAATACTCTCTTCATACCGTTGTATCGCACAGTCCTATCACTATCTGGCAGGCACTTTCAATACTCTCACACACAAGGAAACTGGGTCACAAAGAGGATACGTAACCTGTTAAAACTTGCATCATTCATAAGACTCTGCATGTTGATCTGCTTTTTCAGCCTTACGTGCCCCATTCTCCTCCTGTGACATCACTTTTGAGCACTTGCCCTACTTTTGGCCTCCACACTCAGCCTCCGCATCTTATGTGTGCACTCTTGCCTCTCTTCTCCATCTTTGCACTTCCTACCAATGTCTCAAAAGCAGCTCAGGTGGCACTTTTTCTCCACAGCCTTGTGCCTCCTCCCCTACAACCAGAGTGGACTCCACAGGTTACTGTCCACATACACCATTTAGGAAGTCACTGACTACCAAAACTAACTCTCTTGTGCTGTGAAGCACCCTTCCTCACTGCCTGACTGCTCTCCAAATCAATTGTTGATCATCATTTATTCAGATCTTCGTACACTTGTTCTTTCTTTCCAGGGAGCACATGAGTATCTTGAATTGTTTACACCTTTCTCCCACCATGCTCCATTCATAGAGGACTGGGATTTCTTCTTTTTAAGACTGTGACTCTGGCCAGTCTTTTCATCCTAACAGTCTTCTCATTTCAGGCTTAAAGAAAGGACTTCTTGGGGCTGGGACTATAGCTCAGTGGTACAGTGTTTGCCTGGCAAGCACAAGGTCTTGAGTTCTATTCCTAGGAAGGCAGGAAGGAAGAAAGAAGGAAAGAAAGAATCAGGCCCTGTGCATCTCAAATACCGTGGTTCTTCTTGTATTTGTCACTTGTCTGTCATGATAACAAACTATCTGAACTAATACAATCTGTAAAAAAGAGACATTCACTTGGTCCATGGTTCCAGAGACCAGCATCCCCTTCAGGCCCTCGCTCCATCGTGCAGCCACAGAGCTCATCACGTGGCAACCAGGGCCTGCAGATGAGCTCAGGTCTTCATCCCCCTTCCTTTAAAGCCACAGATGGCATCATGGGGGCCCCACCCATACAACCTCATCTAATTCTAAGGTGTTTCTAAAGGTTCTACCTCCAAATACCATTAATATATGACTTTGGGGAAGAGCTGCCCATACATTCACACCACAGCACTTAGGTACTTTGAGGAGCTCAGCAAGGAGAAAACTGAGAAACAATGCACAGAATTCCCATGACTCTGAGAAAATCAGGAAAATCCTCAGAATGATGTAAGGTATAAATGGGAGCTATGCTCACTAAAGCCCTACTGCATTTGCAGCTGGAATGGAGTCAAATCACACAGAACAATGAATACACCCTCACCAGCTGTGGTAAACCAGCTTATTTGCAGTTTAGTTTTTCATTCAGGATGCTGTTCTGTCTTATGAGCCCTGTGAGGCAATGTGAGATAGTGACAGACTCTCCCCTGGGTGGATCTCTGACATGGAGCAGGTGGGGACTTGGTGACAGAAGTAGAACACTGCATGAGAAAGGCCATCATATCAATGGGAGTCCTGATAGACAGGTGAGTCTGACAAACAGAAGTGGTTGTTTTCTGAGCAGAATTTTATATTATCTCTTCATGAAACAAGACCACAGACATTTAGGACCTTTACCTTTACAGATTCTCACTTTCTATAGTGTCAACCTGACACTAAAGGGTTTGACAAGCCAGGCATTGCGCAACATACCTGTAATCCTAGCACTGTTGGAGCCAGAAGCAGGAGGATGGCAAGTTCAAGCCCAGCCACGGCAAATTAGTAAGACCTTGTCTCAAAATAAACATTTTACAAGGACCGGGATATAACTTAGTGCAAAGGCCCTGGGTTCAATGCCCAGTACGGCAAAATAAATAAATTAATTAAAGGCTTTGAGGAGCTGTGTACTGACATGCTAACTTTGCTGAGTGCTCACTGGGTGGCCTAATTCTATTTGCTCTAAGGGTTTCACAGCATTAACTCACTTACCCTTCTCAATAGCCCATGATATGGCTCTAATTACCACAACTGAGAAGAATGAGACTGACCATGGCTAAGACTCTAGTTGAAAATCACCTAGCCAGGGGCAACAGCAGGATGTGGCTCCTGGCAATCCTGATGCCAATCCCATGAGCACCCCCCAGTGTCTGACAAGTCTGCTTTCTAGATTCTGGGGACTGTCCTAAGTTTATAGGCACGAACTCTTAATCTTCATGACCAGTCCATCGTTGTCTCCATAATGTAGATGAGGAAACTGTAGCCCAGAAAAATTATAGGACTCTGCTGAGTTACTTCAGTGGGACAGGGGAGCAAAGCTCAGGTACCAAGGCGCACTCTGCTCCTGAGGCCATGCTCTGAACACTTTGCAGGACTCACTCATCAGGGATGAGGGCTACCCACAAGGTTACACCATGCTAGGAAAGAAGGCATATGAAGCACCAGCCCAGAGCCTGGCATAGCAAGGTTTCCCATCCCACACAAGTCTCCTAGACTGCTCTGAAGGCTCCCACAACACCTGAGCTCTCTCTTTTCTGGTGCAAGATATTGGGGCTCTATCCTTTGGATGTAGTATCTCTTGGGGCAGACTGGTTGGCAGCACCTGGCCTTGTGGACCAGGTTTGGGTCCCCCATCCTGCATACCTGCCAAAATATATCATGGCTATGAGACATGCATTCACTAGAAAGGACCTCAGTGGTGCTTATGCCTTTGTATTGGCCCATGTGGGTCCTAACCCCTGCCTTGCCACTGTGCACAGGGTCGATTGGTCAGCTCGGCCTGTTCTTATGCCTCCTGGGTTGCCTCTCAGATATCCGTTCACCAGCACTTGGTCTTTACACTAGAGGCTCTGTTTCCTTGGCTGCCTACATGCTCTTAGTTAATAAATCAGGACTGATTTTGCACTTTCCCAGCACATAGAATCTCAATTCTGCTTAGAAACAGATTGGGCATGAAGGAGGGCAGACAAGGGGGGCTGTAGATGCTCCTGTTTCTGAAGGTTGCCTAGCAAGGCTCACATAGGTGAGCTAGTTATAGAAAGAATGCACAATGTCTGGGTTGAAAGTTCAAAGTCCTGGTCCGTGTTCTTGGATAAACACTGCAGAATTTCTAAATGGTAATTCTACACGGTTTGTATTTGAGACAAGAACTGAGGATGAGCTGGCACAGTATTGTGAACAGGAAAAAGTTGGGAAATGTGGTGTTTTCAGATTATAAATTCAGCCAGGGAAAGAATGCAGGGAGTCAAGTTCAGGATTTAAAACGTGGCCTGGAGGCTGGTTGTCTGGGTTTCTGTCCCAGCTTCCACACTACCTTGCTGGGTGGCCTTGAGCAAGAAATGAACCAGCTCTGTGCTTAGCATCTTCCCCTGCGAAACGGAACCCAGGAAACTGTGCCTCCTTATAAGCACATTGCAAGAATTTTTGGTTATCACTTGTGAAGCACAACCCACCGGGCAGAGTAAGCGTCAGTAATGGTGAGAGATCACTGTTATCTCTGAATGACAGCAGGAACCTGAACGGGGACACGTGCTGTGGACAAGTACTAAAAGGCACTGAAGACCATGGCAGCTCACCCTGCTTGTTCTAGGACCCCCGCCCCACGTTCTCACTGCTTGGTGACCTGTGCTTACCTGCTAACCTGAACAATCAGGTGACAATTACAGACTCTGTAACACTATTCTTTATGTTTTGTGTACATTTAAATGTTTTCACAAGAAAATAATTTTTAAATGTTAGGGTTTTGTGATAGATTATTTTTATTAGTACATGTTTCCAGTACCTGATGGTTACGTTTATCATGGGGGACTTGGTGCAGGTCACGTCTGGATTATTTTATCCCTGTCCTGCTCCCTGAAACTCCAGTTCCCCCTCCCATTTGCAAAAGCTCTTTCCATTCTTTCCTTCCATTCTCTCGGAAGGGAAAAAGATAAATTATTTTTTGTCTGACATATTAGTGTCATGCTAGAAGCTTAGAAAGAGTGCTAAAAGGAGGAAATCATAGCAAGAAGAAAGAACAAAGCCTTAACACCACCTAATGAAAAGAGACAGAGCGAAAGATATGGACCCAGAGCCCAGCCACAGCTCCTTGGGTCTGGCATCTCTGAGTAATGTACTTGTTATTTGCTTCCCCTCCTCATAAAGCAGACTGATAATACCTACTGCTAGGCTTGCAATGAGACTTAAACAGATGGCATATTTCATCCTCTGCCGGATACATAGTGGGCCCCCAGCAAAAGTTAGCTCTTGCCTTCCTGCAGTAGTAGCATTCACAAAGGTGAGGTGGGAATAGGAGCGTGGGGGCACAGGGAAAAGAAAGCTCCAAGGCTGATAACATGAAGTGAATGGGTTTGAAGAGAAGTTGTTTTGAAGTGGTGTTTAAATGGGCTTACGGCAAAGTTGCACAGTACATAAAAGTTGAATGGCAGTGTAAACCACTACAGGTAGAATGTGTGGTTCTTGGCTTTGGCCAATAGCCAGGCCACCCCTACACATGGACCCCAGAGGGGAGAAGGTGGCTCATTTGCTCATACAGGCTGAGCAGCCCTAATCCAAAAAATGTCAAACTTTTTGAGCATTGATGTGACACCACAAATGGAAAATTCCACACAGGATCTCAGTGCAGTGGGCCACCGTGAAAGCACAGGCACACTCACAATAGTACAAAATATTCCCTTCAAGCTCTGTGTGTAAAGTGTACATAAGACATAAGTGAATTTCATGCTCAAGCTTAGGTCCCATCCCAAAGATATCTCATTATGAATATGTGAATATTCCAAACTCCAAAAAAATTCTGAGATCAGTAACATACCTGATGCCCAGCATTTCAGACAAGGGATACCCAGGCTTAAAACAAACTGATTTCTAAGACAATTTGCATTTAACTATGAAAAAACTATAAAACATATACCAGTAGATGAATTTCAGTAGGTCATAGAGAAGGAAGTTCTCCAGTTTGCTTTTGGATTGAGGAATGGGCTTGGGGTTGGTAGAGGGGAGCAAAGGATAGGTCTGGCTGGTGTTGTTGAAATCACAGCGCATAAATGTCCACCTCCTGTTGTCAGGAGCAGTCAGCAAGGAGAGTAACGGGAAATGATGAGGTCTATCTCAGAGCACCTCACTTTTGTATGCTAACCCTGGTGGACAGTGAGGGATCCCTATGGTTGTAGCCCAGCCAAAAAACAGAGCAGGAGCTTCAGCCAAATATCCAGATTCAGGATACAGGGTAGTAGCGGTACCTGAGACCAGAGGACAAGGGAGAAGGAAGGAAAATGGCGTCCACCTGCCAAGTGACGCAGGACACTACTTCATTTAATCTTCACAACAGCAATATGAAGAAGCTATTGTCTCCAACATATGTGCAGTAAACAGGCCTGAGTCACACAGGTCACAGTTAACAGAACCAAGACTCAAACCCCAGATCCCCTGACATCCAAGCACCCTGCTGGATTGCATAGCAGAGGCTGAGAGGAGGGCCTGGAGTGGTTCATCCCCTTTCTCCGTGCAAACCCATCCATTCCAACTGTGCAGTAATAACTGGGATTCATGTGTGCATCCTGGCTCTGCTCTTGGTCTCTGTGACCCAAAGGTAGAGAAAGCGGGAGTCAGGCTGTTACTCTTCTTGTTCTTCCTGTACAATTCTGTTTCAGACATTGGCCTTGACTGCCCCAGCAGCTCAGTCTCCCTGGGAGGTCACATGCTGGTGGGCTCTGGCTGACAGCCAGCCTGGCCTCTCTGCAATCTGCAGGAAGGCCTGTATTTCCCGCCCTTCCTCCCACCTCATCTATTCTCCTCCTGCCTCACAGCATGGGAGGCCAGGCTCAGGGATCTCGCCAGTCCCGCCTGCTGGTCCATTTTCTTCTTCTCTCCCCAGAGCTTGACTTTGTATCTAGGTAAATGCACAGAAGGTAGCTTCTAACAAGCCTTGAAAGGCCACATTCTTGAGTTCTTATGGATACCAACGTCAGTGCCGATGGTGGCTGATGGTCAGCATAATCCAAGCAGCCCAATGTAGACTCTGAATTGCATCAATGACCAACTATGTTGGGAGTGATTTTGTTGGTTAGAGTCTTGGGATAGTGGCATCGTTTACACTGAGATGCAGGGTAGATCAGCTGAGTCAAAGTGAGAGAGAATGGGAGCAAAGAGCAACTTTCTCATCTTGGACTCTGAGACCTGAAGTTGGAGCTGTGAAGATGTGAGATCAGAGACAGGGAAAGCTGAAGAGGAGAGGCAGGTTAAGAAACTGAAACCCACCTAAGCTCTATGCTTCTTGCCAAGCAAACTGGTAGCAACAGTGGTACTCACAATCTGGGAGCCTCCAGCTCCACACGAAGAGAGTGGCCTCTGGGACTCCATCCGAGTTTGGGCTAAAAAGAGACTCACTGTGGGTTCCCAGATTACTTCAGGATGAAATCTGGCCATGCTAGAAAGACAAAGCATGTGATAAGAAGGTTGGGACTTTGATATTAATCCGTTCTCACAGGAGAGGAGCTGACATTGAGTTCATACACATAGTCAGTGATTCAGATCTGCATAATGAACCCCATTAAAAACTCTGGGCACCCAGAGTGAGCGGGGTGAGTTTCCTAGTTGGTGAACATATAACTGTGCTGGGAGAGTGGCACTCATTAATCCCATGATGAGAGGGCACAGAAGCTCTGCATTTGTGACACTCCCTGAACCCTCCCTCTAGTCTCTTCTTTTGACTGGTCCTGATTTGCATCCTTTTTAATAAAACTAAAATCACAGGCACAGTACTTCCCTGAGTTTTGAGTTATTCTAGCTGTTGAACTTGAGGTGGTAGTAGGAATCCTCAGTGTGTAACCAGTTGGTCAGAAGTATGGGTGGCCTGGGGACCCTACAAATTTTGGTTAGTATCTGAAGCAAAGCGTCCCTTGTGGAGGACTGGGCCCCTAACTGTTGGGGTCTATGCTAACTCAGGGTAGAGTCGGAATTACACTGAGACATATGTTTGAGTGAATGACTGAATCTTTTGCAGTCCACTGAGGAAAGTTGAAGCCAGGAAGCATCCACCCCTCTGCCATGATGTTCTCTGAGTGAATATGTCAACTTGGCTTTCATGTCAGCCATCTCTTCAGTTAAAGCAGTGATTAAAGTTCTGGTCCTATAGCTCATTCTCATACAAGGCCTGTACTTTCATGATGCCCCTGAATTGACACCTTTTGAGTCAATCAGCTATTTGGGCTAATATAACATGCTAGTGCTGAGGAATGAATTGATTACTGAATAATCAAACTCATTTGGTTTTGTTAAAATGGAGATAATTTCACACAGTTCAGACACAGTCCAATTATTTTGTTGTTAAGAAAGTGAACTGACTTGGCCTTTTGTAATTCGATCACTTGCTTGGCAATCAACTTGCCAATAGTTTTTGCCTCCCCATTTTCTCTCTGATTTTAATTGTAGCATTGGAATGAAAGAGTAATTCACCCATCTTTTGCCTTAGATTCTGAGGTTTAATTTTAAAAGTCTAGGTTTTTCAAAATTTCCAGTCTAAAGGATTCCAACTATCATTTTCCATTCTTTTTATTGCTTTCTTTCACCCCATGTCTCCCAATCTCCTCGTATCTTTTACTTCTCCTTTTTTTCTTTTGTAAAAACTGTGGAAACCAAACCAATTAGGATTTATCCAATGCTGAGACTATAAGGAACCCTGTTGGCCCCTCTATTTCATGTTCTGCATGATTGTACCTGCTTTGCTTATACTTAGCAGTTCCGCACCCCCCGTGATCCCCAGTTCCTTGTAGTGTATGTTTTCTTGAATTTCTAAGCTTCCCTTCTCCTACCTCTCCTCTTTGCCACCATCCTTGCATCCATGAATTATTTGCTGTACCCTTAAATTTGTTATTTGTCTTTATTTATTAATTAATTTTTTCTTCAATAAAGACTCAAGAACTATTTTTTTCTTGGTTCCAGGAACATTGTATTTTATCCTATTCATAGTTTATCAAGGACACTCTAACTCTCCACATTTTAAGTACTTAGTGACAATGTCCATATTTATGACATTTGCCTGTGAATAGAGCTGTCCCTTCCCCCTTTCATTTTTAACCTAGCTATTTTAACTCTTGGTTGCCTGTCATAAAACATGGATCCATGATGTCCCTTTCTGAGGAGCCTTGTTCAACCGATAGCCCTGCTGAAACAGCAGCCCTAGAGGCATCCTTATTGCCTCTGTCCTATCATGAGCACACTGGGGTAAACGCCTGGCTCTGACTCCCCCATTCCAGGCTAATCATATGACCTGTTACTAAGAGGCGAGCACAAGCAGGGCTCCATTGTGGCAGGCACAGCTCCACTCATAGGACTTTGAATTAAGAAAGACACAGAGATTCAGGTTGTTCTCCATGGTGTCCAAGGTTGAAAGCATAGGACTGTGAAAAGCCTTGGGTCAGCTGATGTTAACAGGAAGCCAAAATGGGGAGAAGGTATAAACTACAATTAAGCAGAAGGTGAAATGCACAGACATTGTATTAGGTCAGAGGAAGTGGGAACAGAAGCCAAAGCACACACACTGACAGCAGCAGGCCCAGAAGTCTCCACGGCCGAGCCGAAGCAGCAAGTGCCCAAGTCCTGAGAGCCACACTGCCTCCAGCAATGCTCTGCATTGCCCTCCTCGTTCTAGCTGGAAGGAGATAACTCTTCAGGCTGCGTGAGCCCTTGGCCTCCTCCAGGGAACCTTTTTATTGTTTAGGAAATGCGCCCTCTGCTCTGTGCCTCTTCACTTTTAAGTGATTTGCAGGTGTGCAGTAGCCTAGGAGCTCGCCCAACTCTGATGGAAAAGATGTCAGAAACATCTGAATGATACGTTGCTTTTTCAACTATTCTTTTGCCAGGAGCTATCCTGCCCAACAGGCAGGCTTTGGGAGCAATCAGAGCTATAAAATCGAAAGGCAGCGAATATTTATGTGCTCTGCCCCCACTGTGGGGGAAAAGAGGCCAATATTTCACCCTCAGGAGGATTAGGATTAACAACAGAGTCTACCTGAGGTGAACTTGGATATGTTAGTAGTTCACAGTGGGGCCGGGGGCAGATGGGACTGGTCCAAGGCCTTGACTGTAGAGAGGACTTGTCTACTCCCCAAACACTTTCAGAGAGTTATAACTTCCAACTTGCGGCCCTAACAAATATCCTACACCATTTGACCACACAATCCCAAGGTGTTCCATGTGCTCACACACCAATGCTGATCCCGGGGACAAACAATTTCATCTCCATCTCCTTTGCTGTTGGTGGTGATTATGCTGTTGTTTACATCAAAATGACCCCTTACCGTCCACAGGAAGAGTGGTTTACTCTTGTGACCTCGCACACTCCAATCTTTTTTTTTTTTTTTGTTAACAATCACATAAGGAAGCATTTACTTGGGGTTTAACATGAGAAATCATACAAATAAAATTTGTATAAACACAAATCCACAGTCATAACACATAGCAAAGGACAAAGTAAAAACAAAGAAAACTAATTGGCGGCTATATACAGTTGGACACAGTTGTGTCTTGTACACTAGAAAGTCTTTTACAAAATAATCATTAGAGCAACAGAAGACCGATCTTCAGTGTTGTCATGGAAGATTTCTTACGCATCTCCTGCTTCCCCAATGTCTTCCACTTTAGTATGGCTGGTAATTATTTTGATGGTTGCCACCTCCTTGAGACGCCTTGCCATAAGTGCTCTGTTGACCACTGTAGTCTGCATATCCCTGGCCATATCCATAGTTCCCATAGTTATACCCAGTATAATCATATCCGCTATAGCCACTATAGTTTTGATCACCACCATAAGCACTATTGTAATTTCCATATCCTTGATCATAATAGTTATTAAATCCTTGGTTCCAGTTTTGGCCCTGACCTTGGCCACGACCCCTAGTACCACCTCGTCCACCAGCTGCAGCGCCTCTTCCTCCTTTTTTTTTGTTGTTGTTGCTGCTGATACACCTCTTTGGGTTGTGCAACTTTGATTTCACACCTCCCAGAACCAATTTGATGGTATCTGCTTTCTAACAGTTTCTTGACTGGCTCTTCATCTGTGTATGTGATGAAACAAAATCCTCTCATTTGTTTTTTGTATCCATGGGAAGTTCAATATTCTCAATCTCTCCAAAAGCTCCAAAATATTCTTTAATTTGTTCTTCAGAAGTATCTGGGCTCAATCTACCCACAAGCACCTTTTTAGGGGGTTCTTTCCCTTTTAAAGCTTCGGCCCTTTTGGGGTCTATCAATTTGCCATCCAGCTTGTGTTCTTTTAGTTCCAAAACCTTATGAATGCTAGCGGCATGTTTGAAAAGCACAAAACCAAATCCTCTTGATCTTCCAGTGACTGGGTCTGTTTTAATTGTGCAGTCTACAACTTCCCCAAATGGAGACAAATACTCAGTCAGATCTTCCTTGCTTGTATCCCAGCTCAAGCCTCCAATAAACATTTTACCGTCATCCTGCTGGTTCTTGCTCGCGTTGATCTTGGACCCCTCGGCGAACTCCTCTATACTGCTATACTCGTTCATCTCCTCCATGGTGGCGGAGCCGTCGGCAGGGGCGAGCAGGCGCGCAGTCCGGGTCGCGGGGGTGCTGGCGGCAGCAGAGCGTTGTATACGCACACTCCAATCTCAGCTGTGCCCTTGAATTATCTCAGAGCATGTCAAGGACTCTACTCCACCACACTATAGGCCTGACTCTTGCAGCAGCTTCCTCGGAGAACACCCACGGACCCCAGGTACTGCTTACAAGTTGATCTCCTCCTCCATGGAGACACACCAACAAATCCAGCTAATAGCCTTGTTGGGCACTGCTTAAAGACACAGGGCTTGTGCTTCAGGCCTCTCTTTTCTATTCTCATTTCTACCATGACAACACAGCAAGCCCCCTCAGGACTTCTTCAGGTATACATAACACACACACATACACACATTTACATTGTATATAGATATAATGGTATAGCTATGTTGTCACAATAGAAACTGAAAACCAGGGGAAAAAATGGTTTCAGTATAAGTTCTTACTTAGAAAACAGGAGACCTTGCAATAGTTAATAAAATGATTTAAGTAAGGGGCTGGGGATATAGCTCAGTGGAATAAGCGCTTGCCTAGCAAGCGCAGGGTCCTGAGTTCGATCCCCAGTACCGCAAAAAATAAAAAAATAAAAAAATAAATAAAAATGATTTAAGTAAATAACATCTCTTCCCCAGGTCTCATCTGGAAAGTTACGTTTTCTACATAATCTTTATAGCTGCAAAGAATGTCAATGCTATATGTACTACAAGTCTCTCACTGCCCCCAGACTTTAATTTTTCTTTCAGATAATTAGTTGTTCTGTGAAGAGTCATACAATTTGTCTAACCCAGAAGATTTCATTATCCTCCCTCCACATATGTGACTAATATTTAGAAATATAGGTAACAAAAGAAGGTAGTGGGAGCATGCATTAAAGAGAGTGATCCAGATGAGGTATAATTGAAATCTTCTCACCAAATAAATATAATGAACCTCATGGTAAACTGTAAATGGAGAAACTCCACAATTGTTGGAATTGTCACAGGGAATGGAGATTATGCTGAGAGAGAAGCTAACTAAGAGGAAGGGATTGTAGGAAACCAATGCTGGGTACCAGAAACAAGATGGCAGCCACCAGTGAAAGGGACTCCAAGGACACTTCAAGCATTCGGGGACTCTAGGTGGAAATTAAGCCATGGAGCAAAAAGCAGTACAGAGTGTGTAGATTTCAAAAATATAGAAAGTAAGGAACCTGAGGCCACAGAAAAAGAGAATGACATTTCAAGTGAGTAGAACTGAGAGAATTTTCTTGTCCTCATTTGAGTGTCAGTCACAATTTTGTGAGAAGAGTTCACTACAGTGAATAATTAAATATTCATTCAAGAGAAAATATTTCTAGTCTGGGAGTCTGAGGCGGACAGAGGTGGGTATACTTAGTAAAACTCCCAAGAAGAGAACCACACCTACCTTGAGGTCTTTAATGATGTTAATTCTCAGTAGCTGTGGGTTGAGGGACATGGCTTTTGTAAACAGAAATCATAATTCTTCAAGATTCTAAGCAGACTCCATAGATTATGTTTAATGGTTGCCATGTACTCTTTTTTTTGTAAATCTAATTTCTTCATGTAAACTTAAAGAGCTTATTTCATGAGCAATATTCTTAATGAGATTTGTAGCATTTCATTTACAAAAGGAGACAGTAGGACGAGATAATATTCTATGACAAAACTATCCTGGGAACATTTTGTAAAAGGAAGTTGTTGCCATTAATGGTGAATCAAAAAATTTTCAGATTTCTACCATTTTAAAAGGAAACTCAACTTGGGACAAAATTCTACAGGTGTGTACAAGTACCAGAGGAGACACAGAAGCCCTCTTCAGCTCTGGGAAGTGAAGCCTACCTGTGTGCAGTAAGAACTCAGTATCTGCCTTGTGGATTTGTCATACTCGTACCACGTCCCTTGTGGATACTGTCTGCTTTTCCTCCTGCCATCAGCTTAGCCGCCTTCGTGAAGTCTCTCTCATAGGTCTCCGTAATCCTGAAGACATTATCAGGGGCCCATTGTACATCTTTGAAACTGCTGTGCCTCTTGTCTGCATTTCATGACTCCATACTTTGAATTTCTAATATCCAACGTGACCATCATCAGCATCCATCGTACTCTCTTGCCATCTGACTTTTGGTCCCCTGTAGACCACTAATGACGCCCTCCTACTAAATGCAGTGAGCGGTCGGGTTTCCAGCCTTCGCATCTCTTCCTAAATTCTCTTCCCAGCCCCAGCTTAATAAATAACTTCCGGTTCTCTGCATGTGTCTGCCCCGTTGTTGTTCTGCCTCTATGAATAAGTGCAAAGTCAATTGACAGCAGGGGTCAGACAAGCAAAATAAGTGACAAAGGCAGGTCAGAGAGAAGCTAGAGCAATGGAAATGCTCAACTAAGAGGACCGGCCTCAGCTCTGCTCAGTGAGCACCCTCCAGAGAGAGGAGACCCAGTTCTCCAGGATTTCAGAATGTTCAAAAGCATCCAGAAATCTGGACTTCTATGGGGAAACTCTTTTTCAAACCCTGGAAACTAACTCAAAGATTTTTTGCTTACAAATATCTTGTGAGCAATTTAGACATGTGGAAGTGTTAGGGTCAGTGAGCAAGCTGTGTATTCCCCAATTTTGCCCCACGCTGCACCCTCTACTTCACCACAGCACTGACATGGGATCTTGACGCCAAGGGGTTTGTATGTGAGGCTGGGCGTAACTCAATTATACACACAACTGCTTTATGTGGAGTGGGGATGTGCTGTGGTTTGTGCCCAGGGATTTCCATATGGGAATCTGGGACTGAAGAGGCATCGTCTGTCAGGAGAGACTAATGGAAGCATGCTGAATTGTAAGGGTCCTCCTTGGCCTTTGGCAGATGCGAAGGACAAAGACCTTGGGTTCCCAAAGGACCTAGAGGTCGAACATGGGTATTCCTTGGATCTAACAACCTGATTATCCATACAGCAACCCCCAGCAGGACGTTGGTTATTTCTCTCTGATGTTCCTCGTTTAAACTCCCTTGGTGACTGTCACCTTCCAGTGATCTCTTGCATCTTTCTTCTTGGGCTCTCCCATTCAGCTTGTGGGTGCTTGCCCGTGTCTGCAATTCAAGTCCCTCAAAGAATTCTATGTGGCCTAGTTAATCATTTCCTGACCTGATCTGAGCACTCCTTTTGTGCCAGGTGACCTCATAGGCTGGAACTCAGGCAGAAATCTGATTCCCTGGAATCTCTGTCTATGGATCAAGTGCCCACCCAGGTATAGTGAGTTGCTTTGGGGACCAGAGGGGGCTGCATGGTGCGTATAGAAGGTGTTTGATTCTCAACACAGTTCTCTTACTATAAACCTGGGTGAGCAGTGCAGGTGGGATGGCAAGAGATTCTTTTCTAGCTGGTGACTCCAAGGGTGCCACTAGGAAGGGACTGAAAGTTTTAGATCAACCAGTGCTTAAATAGGGAAGGGGTTTTGAAGGTCAAAAGGAGCCTGGTAAGATTTTTATCAGGTTTGGTAGGAAACAGAAAGTATTCTGACCTAGTTTGCTCAGGAAACAAGACATGAATCACACCAGGGAAAGGTAAAATGTGAGAAGGCTGCAGGGTTATTTAAGGTACGAGATTCCACCCAACCTTTACCACTGGGATACTGAATCCATGAAGAAATAAGGATGGCTGAGAGGTGGGAATCAAAGTATCAGGTTGGTAGAAAAATCATACCTAGAGAATGTAGATCAGGGCCACCACTAAATGCCTTTCCAAATATTTCACCCTGAAAATCTACCTGCATTGTTATTAGCCAGGGTAGGTTGACCCATGTCCACAGTCTCCAACAAGTATCAAGCAGGCAGTGAGCAAAGCATATCCTATGTCCAGGCAGAAGCAGGTCACAAGAATTCTTTTCCCCACACTTGCCAGCTAACGCCAGGCATGCCTCCCTTTGTGCACGGTAAGATGAGAGGGCAGGTGTTTTCACTGAATGATTAAGACAGGAATGCAGAGAGGGAGGAATGGTGCCCCGATAATGCTCAGGTCAGATTTCTGTGAATTGCTTTGGGAATTCAATGGAGTGATAAATTCACTTATTTAGCCAAAAAAAAAATTTTTTTGAGCCCTTGCTATAGCAAGCAGACTATGTCTCTGCTGGGTCGTAAGGAGAGTGTGATGGTTCATCAGTGCAGTAAACTTTGTGTGTCAAAGTGCTGACTCCAAAAAGACCCAGGCCTTGGGTGAGAGTTTCTTCACAAATCTAAGTAGTTTTTTCTCACATCATAAAACTTAGGTAGGGAAACACAGCTACAACATTCGTTCTAATGGCAATGTTACCTGGCTTAGACTTAAACTTCCTACATGGAAAATTTAGACACTGAAACTCCAAGCACTAAGCTGTCTTCTCTATAACCTCTGCTCAGGTTCTGCCATCCACATGAGCACCTTGGGGACCGGGTGATGCCCAGGCAAGATAAGTGGGCTGGACATACCTCTGAGCAGAGGTATGTGGTGGGTGAGAGGACCCACCCACTTCTCTTGTCTTCTGAAGCTTCTGTAATGCTCCCAAACACCTGGGAACACTGGCTTAGGGTGTCCTCAGCTCATTCTGCACCTCTCCACCTGGAAGGTGAGAATGCTGTGGGCTTCCTCCCTGCTCCCATGGGAGCAAATGGATCCTTGGTCTGAAATGTGATGCAGGTATTAACACCTGGGGAAGGTAACAAGTTCAGAACTTCTAAGAATCTATTACACCTTCTCCTCTCAGAAGCACTGATATTACAGCAGGTTCAAGAACATCCTGCCAAGGCAGGATTCTTAACAGTTGCTCTCAAACCTGCAGTCACCAGAAGCCTGGTTAAAATCTAGATTCCTGACCCTCAGCACGAGGGTTGCTGACTCAGAAAGGCTAAAAAATTTTGCTTTTCCAACAAGTTCACAGCAATGCTGCTACTGCTGATGGGGGACCACCCTTGGAGAAGCTCTGTCTTAAGGGGTCTTGAGTGTCCAGCAATTCCATTCACAATCTTTATGCTATGCATGTGTAGTTTTTGTCCTAAAGTACACTTGATAGTTTTCATCAGGATTTCAAAGGGATTTAAATCAACCAACCAAGCAAAAGCCAATACTTTTAGGAATATCAACTAAATCCACATAGCTGGAGGAATGTTGATCCTAAAGAGAAAATACATCATGGGACAGCAAGCATAAAATGCTGTTGGATAGTGCAAAGTTAGCTCCCCAAGAAGTGCTCAGAGTTATTGGGTAAGAACTGGGTAATGGCTCATAGGCATAATGGAAATAAAGAGATCTGAATAGGAATTAATATTCTCACCCTACAGGAATTTATTTTTAATTACAGATAATTATGTCAAATTACAACAAGATAATTTGAAGCATTACACTAATTTGAGAGTAATAAAGCATGAATTACCGATGCAATCTTTAAAAATGTAACCTATCAATCAACGCTGGAACAGCACAGACAAGAGGCTATGAACTGACAGTATTATTTTATGGTTCATAGTTAAAACTGGCCTTCCCCTTACCCTTTATGAGTCCCCATAAGGCAATGAGAGATGCCTGTAGCTCGGTGTGGAGCCAAATGCAGAGCTGTACCCCTGCAGGAGGCCCTACCCACTGGTCGGCTCTCCCAATCTTTGCTCTTTAGAGACAGTGGAACACAATCCACACAAGCACAGATTTGTGTCAGACCTTGATTCAAAATTTAGGTTTGGCTTTTACTAACTTTACTAGCTCATTACCTTGAGCAAGTCATTTCATCTTTCCCTAGTCTCAGTTGCCTCATCTTTAAAATGGAATCAACAACTGAACACGGGGTCTCCTGATGATTATGTGACCTAATGTCTAACATCTCTGACACACAGTAAGAACTCAACAAATGATATCATCATTCAGGATTATGGCCTCCCCTCTTCTCTAATATTCCTCACAGAATCATGTTTAACCATTATATTTAGAAACTAGAACCTACCCTGCTTGGAGCCTTCCCAGGACATAGCAGGCTGCCTAGCTCTCCTATAGCTACAATTTCACCAGAATTGTAGCTCAGTCTAAGATTGCAGCCTGAACTTACAGGCCAAAAAAGCTCCCTTCATAGTCAGTGCTGGGAGAAGGTGAGTTCCTGTTTAACAGACTAAGCATCTGCCCGTCTCATATTCTCTTGAATCTAAGCGACCACAGATTGGAGGGAGAAGAGGGCAGAAGTGAATTACAAATATCTCCCATGCAGTGACTGCTAATTTCTATAGCAAAAAAGCTGATGCTGTGACTACACCTTACTCAAAGTGAAAATACTTCATAATGGTGGAAAGAAAACCAGTATTAAATATTATCTATGAGTCAGTTCTTCTTACCTATTATGACACGCCCTTTTATAGTGGAAAAAATAGGAAAATATTGCCCGAGTTCATAAAGCTGGTAATTAGTAGAGTCAAGATTAAAACCCAGATCTGTCTTATTGCAACTGTCACATGTTGTCACTTAAACCATATTGTCTTTACCAAATAGCTGACTTCTCCTGTGGTGGGTATATAGGGATAAGAGGCCAGAATGCAGCTACAATCACTGGCAGTAGGTCAAGAGCAAGGTATCTCCTCACATACCACTGGAACAAGAATTAATAATCAAACACACAAAACTATTTGGCATATGTGATCAATCTCAGACTACAACTCATTTTTTGCTTTGGGAATCTTCGGGGTCAACCACCTGGTTGGCAAAAGACAGTGAGGTCAAGGGCCTGCTGAGGGCAGCAGAGAGTCAGATCCAGATGGCAAACTAGGGCCCGTGCAACTCACAGAGGGCAGACAGAAAGCTTTCCTGCAGCCTTTGTGGGTCTTTGAGAATGAGGCTTCGTGAGAAGACACAGACCTAGGTTAGTGAGGGTAGACCTAGATATGAGTTTTTGCACTTGGCTCCAGCCAGGTATTTGTATTTGGGTGACCATGGCAAAAGGGTGAGTTAGGCAGGGTGTGGTGGAACACAAGCCAATCGTCCCAGCTCTTCAACAAACTGAGGAAGGAAGACTGCAAGTAAAGACCATTGTGGCAACTTGGCAAGATCCTGTCTCAAAAATAAAAAAATTTTAAGAGCTGAGGATGTAGCACAGTGGTAGAGAGTTTGCCCAGCATGTGTGAGGCCCAGGCTTCAATCCCTAGTACCATCACAAAAAAAAATAAAATGTCAGCTAGGGCAGCAAGATGGAGGTAGAGTCCTCCTAATGGTTGGTGCCCTAGAGGCACGAACCTGCTCAATTCTCTGGCTCTACTCAGAGGCTGCAAGCAGAGTCCACCAGTGAGATGTGACTGTCATGTAGGCTTTGTTCTGTCTTCTTGGTATTCATTGGTGGCAATAATATGGAGTTGGATGCACAGTCCAACTTAGTGACTTGCCTGGCTCCCAAATGCATGAACTTGAGACTCTTAGTTTTAAATGGACATTATTCTGGAGATAAAATTGAGCCACATAATACACACTACTGAGATGTTACAGACATACATGGATTTCAGATTCTGCATGATGAAATGGGTAACCACAAAGAAAATTTGGCAAATACAGGCTATAGACAATATTCATCTTTTCATCAGTATCTTGATTTAAGGATACTCATTATGGGTCAGATTTTGCACTCATTCTACTGAACACAGAATGCATGAATTATGCTGACTGCCCTTCAAAGGACTGTACACTTGTGTAATTGAAGACATAAACTGTGGACTAAAAAGGTTTGTAAAAGTTCCCTGGTTTCTGTTAAATGTGAATTAAGAGGGGAACCAATAATGAATAGCACTGTTCTGAGGTTCACTGTGGTCTCAGACTTTTTAGGTGTGTTCATAAGGGAGGTAGAATATTATCTTGATCTTGGGTACAGGTTAAACATGGATGGGTAGAACAACAGGAGAGAGAGAATTCCAAGAACGGGAAACTGCATGAACTAGGAAGAAGTGTTAGGAATGCATGTGGCAAGGTTACACACAAGGGGCAGATCGGTCTCGCTAGAATTGTAAATTCATATGAAGTAAATATACATCCAAGAATTTTAAGAATAATTGCACATTCAGATTTGTAAGATCATATATCATATCATGGACCCAATTTCTGGTTTGAGAAAATAATGATTGTCATATGTTACCACTAACGCCAATAAACCCTTTGAATACAGGAAAGAAAACCCTATTTACAATTCTAAAACTGTACCTTATCACAGTATTTGGAAATCATTTATTAGGTTAAATGAACACATACTTTTTTCAATACTTTGAGAGTTATATATCTAATAAGTATTTAATTGTCAAAAATCTAATAGAGACCTTGGGACTAAATTTTTAGGTATACAATTAAAAATTTTGTTGTAACTTTAAAAATTATAACTTTATAAACTAAACATCTTTGAAGAAACCCACCCATCTAGCTTAAATGAAGCATTTCTTTTCCTGTCAGCATGGAAGGGCAGAGCTTCTCACATCCTCTTGTCATCCCCTGATGACCCAAACAAACCGCATAGCTGCTCCAAGCTCCAAGCTGCTCCAGCAGCTGTGTGGGGTAGATGGGAACATTTTGCTTTTCCTTAAAGAGACATGATTACAGGATGCTTTAGATTACAATTGATTGAAACTAGTGGCAATAGGTATAAACTACTGTTCTTAATTAATTGATGAAATCCAATTCCTAGAAACCTCTGCTGTAGAAGAAATGCCTGTTTGTGGTTGAGTGAATGGATGAATAAAGAATGAATGAAGACATGTAAAAGAACTGCTGGTGAACACACTGCAGATGTAGTCCATGAACTGCTTGTCTCAGAATCAGCCAGAATATTGACTTAAGAATGCATGGCTCTCAAAATGAGCCTAAGAAATCCACATTTTAGCAAGCTCCTTAGGTGATTCTGGTAAGTTCTATAGCTAGTATCCTTGTTGTAGTGTAGAGAGGGGCAGCCTTTGAAAGAGGCTGGAGACCAAGGTGAGAAATATTCCTTACTAGGTCCTGATCGTAAGACAAGGAGAAACCAGGACATAGAGGGGCAGTTGTCCTTCTGGGGTTTTTGCAGGCAGAAACATCCAGATTGTGTGCTGTGAAGTGGGGGTTTACAGAACAAGGTGATTGGTCTGGGGATATAGCTCAGTGGCACAAGTGCCTGCTTGGCAAGTGCAAGGTCCTGAGTTCAATTCCTGGTACCAAAAAGAAAAAAAGACAGACTGTCCAGAATGAGGTGGTTGTAAGAAGCAGAGAGGGCATTCAGTCTGGGGCACTAAGATCGCATCCTAACATCCCACCAAGCAAGGGTGTCAGTACCAGAACAAACGCTGGCTGTTCCCAGGGCAGAGCTATACAATGGTTCTCAGCATCCTTCTGGGAATGGAATTACATAGGATAGTGGGCTGCAAGAGGCTTCCCAGAGCAATACAGACTCCCACAAGGGCAGGTCTTAGCTGTAGACTGGATCCTTTGGGAAGACTATGTGGCTATAATAATTTCTTTGGGCTTCTATCTTTAGGTTGCAAAGATCACTGAGCATTTTATTTTAGGACCAATAAATCCAGAAGAGCATTTGACAAGACAAATCTGAGAAATATACACAGATTGTACTGGACAGGACAAAAATCCCAGGTAGGGAATCTAGTAAGGAAACCACTGCCTCAGTAAACCTCTCATAGTGTGTCCCCATTTTTTGATGGCTGTCAAAGGAAGAGAAGGTGAGAAATTGACATATCACTGCTGTTCTGAGACGTGATCTCTACCGGGGCACAGACAGGAAAGGCACAATGTGCAAAGATTTCTCAGGAAGAAAAGCACAAGCAAAGAGTCAGCAACCCCGGTGAGAGAGTCACGTCTTCAGGGTTAGTAAAGCAAGACTCCCACAAGGTGAGGCAATGGAGCACTGAACATTCTGCAGAAAAGTTGTTTGAAATTTAACTTCCCCACACTGTGAAGCCATTGAAAGCAAGCAGGCACATTGACTGATCAGGTCTGGGTTTTAGGAAATAGATTTTATAACAAACATTTGGCTAGCAGATTATTGCACAGTACAGAGGAGAAGTAATAAAGATGTGAGCCACAAGGAGTTACAGAAAAGATAAAATCTAGAAGGCCCATCAGTGGCTGAGATGGAAGGAGAAGAATACCAGACAACCAGTTGAAATAAGTGCCCCTGTCCTAGTAACCATGCGGATAAAGAGAGCTGTTAATCAGAATGTGCAGCAAGGCAGAAGAGTCTGTGTGACACAGGCTGATCTGATCTGTTTTAATTTACCCTTCACGATGCAGGTAAGAGCAACCCATTAAACTACTGACTTCACCACAGCTTCTCTGAGCTCTCCCATGCATTGCCATCAGTTTACCTCATCAGGTACATGCTTGTTACCTCCGAACACAACCACTGACTGCTGGATGCTTCCTTTGTAAAAGTCTGGCCAGGTGGTGCCACTTCGGGGCTGGGTGGATTCAGTGGTGAATTAAGATGTAGCTCCTGTTTCCTGAGCTCACAAGTTAGGAGCACTGGGTGGATTTATCCTTCCTGTGAGCCTGCCCCTAGGTTGAGCACGTGATATACTGGTAGAGAATGTGCCAGTAGGTCCGGTGATGGAAAGGAGTTAGGTGCTAATGCTCCTCTAAGACTAGAACTGATTCCTGTAACTCACAAGTTCAAATGGTAGTTAAAATTATTTTATTTTTTGCATTGGTGGTTCATAGTAGGAGGAAAGCTATCACTTTAGACACAAAATACTGTCGTTTTACATGTAAAGATCACATCTATGTGCAAATCTTTCATTTGGGATAATAACTATGCTGTTCGGAAGTAAAGTCATAGCTTGACAGTTTAAAGGCCCATGGACTAACGCAGCAGCTTCTCTTTCCCCAAAAGCCTGTGATAAATCATATGCCAGAGCTGTCATATAATTTCCATTCACTCCTCTGCCCCAATCCCAGCTGTGGGCAAGTTTGTCCAGACCTAATATGAGAGTCTGCAGGATGCAAAAACAGCTGCTTAATTCAATTTTTAAAGTTCAATCACCCAGACTCTTTTTTCCTCCAAGACATCAGCCAAGTGTTTGGACTAATTTTTTTTCCAAATAATTTATTGGTTCACATCACATAGACAAGAACTCTGTGTCCAAAGAACTTGGAGTTTCAAAGCGACACAGTGATGCAATGAGACATTTTGACTAAATTCCATCCTGGGTTTGATGAATCCACCCAGAAGTAGAGGAGTGGCTGCTCTGAGTAATACTAGTCTTCCAGGCAGGGTAACACACAGGACCAACTTCACTGAGCAGGAAAGGCAGAGGCCGGTGCACCCTCCCTGGCTCTGAGACGGACCTGCTGGGTTAAGTTGCTCCAATTTCCTCACCTATGAAGTGGACTATTCAAACCAGCTGGGCTGGGGGTATAGCTCAGTGGCATTAGTGCTTGCCTGGTAAGCGCAAGGTCCTGAGTTCAATCCCTGGTAACGGAAAAAAAAAAAAAAAAAAAAACTGAACAAACCAGCTGATTTCAGAACTCCCACCCCGCTTTTAAAATTCTACTCTTCTAAAAATGTCTCATAAAGAACAGTTCTCCAACTTTGCCGTTCTGGGTAAACGTGATCTGGTCATGCTGAAATTTCCTGTTCTTGGTAATTGCAATTAATTAGCAGAAATCTATGGCATAAAAAATTAATCATAGTGCAATAAGGAGCATAAAAGTTAGCCAGATGGTGATGAGATGAACTAAGAGAAGAAACTTCTCTTCTAATTCCAAAGTCCTATTTGTAGGCTCCTCAGACTTGGGTGGTTACCAGCAAGTCATTAGTAGGTCCCGCAAGCGGGGCCCAGCCTAGGCAAGGCCTGGCTTTGAATGACTCCAGTCTGGCCTGAAGTTTTACTTGGAGCCTTGTCAGAAATAGATTGTGAATTGTGGTAAGATCTCTGCTTCTCTGTGTATGAGGACAAAGCGTCTTCTGACCAGCCAGGTAGAAAGAAGGGTTCTCAATCCAGGTGCAGCAAGTCAGGTCTGGCATGACTGTTTTGTTCTTGTTTGCTGTAAATCTGAGGAGAGAAGAGAGAGAGAGAGAGAGAGAGAGAGAGAGAGAGAGAGAGAGAGAGAGAAAGGGTTTGAGAGGGAGAGAGAGACTTGTTAAAAGTATTCTGCTGCCTTTGCCTTGCTCTTGCTAGGAAGTAGGAGGTTTTTATTAAATATTCTCTTCATGTCTGCATATCTTAGGAGTTATGGCTCAACTGAGAATCTCTGAGTTAAAAAGTACTTTGTAAGCACATCTGGGTTTTTGAAATCCTGATGGTGCCTGGTCTCTGTCCTTGCTGTGTTCACCCTCAAATCCTAGTTGTCCTCCCTTCTCTTATTATCTGATGGTGCAGGAACTCAGGTTAATGGCTTGTTATGGAATTATTTTAAATCCTCAGTAATTTTTTAAAAATAGTAAGACCTTGGAGGTGAGTCTTCTCCTTTGAAGAACTGCCCTCTGCCCTCGGGCCTGTGGATACCTAGAATATGTTTTACAAACTAGGTTCATTTATTCTAGCCTCTCAATCCGGTGTGCTGGCCCCTTGGGTAAAGGAAGCTTGCCTCAAACCACAAGTAGATATAGAATCCACCCCTATTTCACGAGGCTGTGGCCCAGATAAGATTGCAGAAAAAGACTTAGCAAAGCACGTGAGTGGTTAGCTTAACTCAAACAAATGATTAACGAAAACGCGAGGAGGAAAACAATAACAGGAAACGACAGCGCTATGAACACATTGGTGAATCATCTGTCAGCCCTCGGTGACTGGCGTCAGACCGGCCCCAAACAGTGCTTCACAAGTGAAGGGCACGATGACCTCCAGGGTCGCGTTCGCTCTGCTTCCTTAGTTCCTTCTTCCAGTGCCATCTCTAGAGGTGTACAAATGCGTAGCGAGGGGGCGTTCACCAAGGTAGGACTCAGAGTTCAGAATTACTGCCCCCCAAAATATTTAGATAGCATTCTAAGAAAAAAAATTGAAGTAATCAACAAAAATTTGTATTTATACTCTATACTTGTATAATTATTTTTCCTTTCTCCCATTTATCACTGTGATCTTTTTTTCCTTGTGGCTTTTATCACCACCTGGCATACTCTGTATTTGCTTAGTCTGCGCTCCCCTTCACACCAGAATGCAAACTATTCAAGCACAGTGACCTTGGTGTCTTTGGGGTACACAATACAAAAGCTGCTGCCCAGCTCAAACAAAGTATGAATAAATCTAATAAAACATAAATGCATGAATGACTGAATGAATGCTCTAATAAAACACCAAGGACAATCAAAAATGTTATTTGAATATGTAAATAAATCGGCGATTATATCTTAAAGCAAGAAGGCAGATTAGTTGATTCCTATAATACAACTTCTATGAACATGGTTAATTGTATCATTTTTACTGCTACATAGATTACATTAGGTGACTATTTCTCTCTCCTTTTACATGTCCTTCACCTCCCTAGGCTCTTCTCATGCAGAGGTAGGCTGTCCATAATGCCAGGTGACCTCCTGGAAACAGCGTCACAGAGCTTCTGCCTGATGATGGGATGAAACCTTGACCCCGCCTCTCTCCTATGCCATCCAACATTCTTTGAGAAGACAATAAAGGAAAGACTGTGTTGGATGAACAAGTAAGGGACCAATAAGAACGCAGAAGGCTTTATTTACTAAGGAATGACTGGTCGTGAAGCAGAGAAATTACACACATGGATTAATAAATTTGCTTTAGAGAACATTTTAGGAATCCACTTTCTTTTGATAAAACATATTCATATATTTGACTTGGGATGGTTCACTAGGTATTCTTCTCCAAAAAAAAACCAGGTTCTCAAAAAGAACTTGAAAGAAATTTTTAATATTCAGTAATATTTGATGCTCACTACAGACTTCAACTAAGTTCTCGCCTTTAATAAAGACATATGAAATGATCATTGAAGAACTATTCCTTTAGAGAGATGTAATTTTATTATACAATGACCTCTTCACTGTAGGTAATCTGGTTTCACAAGTTGAGTCTAATTTTGCACGGGGCAGGTGCTAGACTTAAGCAGCCTCAGGTTCATAATAGCGCTAGGTCCCATGGGACAGTGCTGTGGAAAAAAGGTGCTGAGAAAACTGGGGACTGATAGATGTAGGGGACAGATGGGATCACGGGGGAAGGAGCCCTTCACCTTGATGGCTCTTATACCATACTGCCCTAACCTGAGGTTCCAGCGCTGGGGGGACAGTCACATAATGTTCTCACCATGCAAAGAGGACATGTGGTCTTTGGGGAAACAAGGAGGATCTGTGAGTATTTGAGTCAGGAGTCTTAGTGTTACAGGGAGATCGTGGGCCTGATAACCCAGACCCTTGGTTTCTTGTTTTTATTTTATTAGCACATGTTTGTATTTCATACAATTTATAATCGTCTCAGGGAGCAGTTTTGTGTACATACCACAGCTTGTTTCTTTTTTAGAAAAATTCCTTTCCCCTCCCTCTTTCTCCAATTCCCCTACCCGACTTTTCATGCTTGTTGATATTACGGACTTTAGCTCATCTTATAGCAGATAAGGTTTACATGAAGTGAGGTTATTAGGTTCTTCTACACAGTATTTCTTTAGTCTACTTATGTCCCCTTCCCCTCTTCCTCACTTCTCACCCCTGTTCCCGTGAGCCACTTCCCTAGTGCAAGAGATCCGTCTCCTTGTCCCCTTCTGTCCATCCTTTAATATTGTCTTTATACTTTGCCTCACTCAAATGAGAGGCATCATATGGTATTTAAGCTTCTGTGTCTGGTTTATTTCACTCAACATTATATTTCCCAGGTATATCCATTTTCCTACAAATGTCTCATTCTTTGTAGAAGAGCAGTCTGTTATATAAAGATATTACCTTTTCTTTATCCATGCATCTGTGGAAGGGTATACAGGCTGCTTCCAGGACTTGGCTGTTACGAGGTGTGCTGCTATAAGCATTGGTATGCATCCGTCCCTGCAGTATGATGTCTTAAGCTTTTTGGAGAAGGTACATAGCAGGGGGGTAGGTGAGTCATATGGAACTTCGAATCTCAGTTATTAGAGTAATGTCTATGCTAATTCCCATAATGGTTGTACTAGTTTACATTCCCACTAATAATGAAAGAGGCTTCCTTTTTCACTACAGATTCACCAGCATGTGCTATTGTTTCATTTCTTAATGACTGTCATTCTTCTGGAATAAGATGGAATCTTAGCATTGTTTTAACTTGAATGTCTCTGATGGCCAGAGATGGTGAGCATTTTTTCATATATTTGTTGTCCGTTTACATTTCTTCCTCTGTGAAGTGTCTGTTCATTTCCCTTGCCCATTTTTTGACTGGATCTTTAACTTTAGATGTTTTAATTTTTTTTAAAGTTTTTTGTATATTCTGTATATTAGTCCTCTGTCTAAAGAGCAGCTAGCAAAATTTTTCCCATTCTGTACATTGTCTCCTTAGTGATTCTTTGGCTGTACAGACATCTTAGTCTGATATAATCCCACCTCTTGATTCTTGCTGTTATTTCTTGTGCAGTTGAGGTTCTGGTTAGAAAATACTTTCTACTACCTATGTCTTCAAGTGTTTTAACTATTTTATCTTCAAGTAGGCTTAATGTTTCTGCTTTAATGTTTAGATCTTTGACCCATTTTGATTTTACTTTAGTATATGGTCACAAGTAAGGGCCCAGTTTCAACATTCTTACACCTTCAAATATGTAGATTTTTCTGAGCTTTCTCTTCTCTTGGAACAGAGCAAAGAACCACACTGTTATATACTCTGTCAGGATAGTCGTAGTTTCTGGAATGGCAAGTGCTCCAAAGGCTAAGACTTTTCCAGAGGCCTAGACAGTGAAGACAGGGCCAGAATACTCCATCAGGTACCCGAAGCGACTCACAAAATACACAAGTACAACAGAACCACTGCAAAAGGAACAAAATTAAAATTACATCGTAGAGGAGAAGATAGAGTGAGAAGTGTTATCAAATGATTTAGATGCCTATGTATACTGTTAGTCAAAAAAGGGAGAAAGTTGGGCAGGGGAGTGCAGCTCAGAGATAGAGCACACGCTCAGCACATGTGAAGCCCTGGGTTCAATCCTCAACACCAGAAGGTATAGGGCAATGAATATCATAAGTATAACAGTTTATCAAACTAGTCTCAAAACTGTTTATTGTATATAGCCTCAAAATCTAAATAGAACATTGTATTTAGTTTTCTGTGTAAGAAATGGGGAAAAACACAAAAAGTATCAGCAGAAACAGATTTCCTAAGTTCTAAGAGTCTCTTTCATAAGGTCCACTTTTCTTGAAGAGGTCCCAGTAATAACAAACACCACTAAAAATGCCAGCATAACGGTGAGCCAAGAGGCCTAAAATAAATAACATGGTTATATTGCATTCTGGCCATCTAATTTAGTAAGTAGATCACCGAAAGCAATAGGTCTTTTGTGGCCAAAGTTTCCCTTAGACGGCTACCTCAAGTATCAATCATCTCAGACTCGTTTTTGACCTGACATAGACATGGCTGAGCAAGGCCTATATGTACACAAATACTATGAATGATTTGTGCTGTCACAATTGGATCATTTCAACTCACATGAAGCAGTCAGTAGGTTAATTATACTGACTTTTCATTTAAACAGGTTACTTCTTAGAGAGCTATGGTCACTTGAAGATTCAAGTTTTACTCAACAAATAGTTTGGCCTTTTGGGGAGGCAGCCAAACTTTGGTAGGTCATGGTTTGTGTAGGGACAGAAGATAGGTTAGGTTTTTAAAAAATTGACATGGGTTGGTATGAAACACTTGCGATGGATCCATATGTTCTAGAACAAAGTCATTTGGCGCAAAATGATTTTTTTGGACAGCTGAAACTGAGGTTTTCTAAGACTTGCCTGCTTTAAGATTGGATAGAATCCTGTGTTTCCACAAGAAAAACGTCTACTATTCTTATGCACTTACATATGAAACAAGTATAGACGTATAAAACAATTATATAGTGTGAAGACTGTTATGTACTTGATGAGAATTCTAGAGAAACTCCAGAATTCCACTCAATCACATACCATTTTGAGAAGTGTTACAAGTGATAAAATATATTCTCTATTTCCTTTAATGAAATGTAAACTTCTATAGAAACCTATTCTCGACTTACACTAATATCATCACCTTGTTATTTTAACATGGAGAATATTTGGAAACACCTACATAAACAAGAAGCTGGAAACGGTTAAGAGATTTATGACTGTATCATAAAACACCCCAGACTGCTTTGGTTTGAAACAGTATTTCGTTTCTATACAAGCCTGCAGGCTGTGTCACCTGAGGGTTTCTTCTGGTCTCAGCTGGCTTCTTTCATGCAACTGTGGTCAGATGATTGGCCTAGGGTGGTTCAGATGAGATAACTGGGAAAGCTGAGACTTTTCCAACAGGCATCTTGGGATTTTCTTCATCCTAGGAATCTGTCTGCTGTAGGGCCCTAAAAAGGCAAGAAGAAATATGTAAGCTTTCTTGAAGCACAGTCTTGGAATTGGCACAACATCATGCCTGTTGCCGTCTGACGGCCAAACCAATGCCAGCCCACATCACAGGGGGCTGGGAACAGCGCTGCTCCATGTTCTATGGGCTGAAACAGAGGCTTCACCCCCTAATGAGGGAGCTACAACATCGCATTGCAAAGGATGCAGAAATAGGGAAGAGAGCAGAACTGGAAGTAGATTTGTTATTTACCGCAATGGTATATTTATTGGAAGGATTATTTTCCAATCATTAAAAAGGAAATTGTAACAAATTTATTAAGTTAAAAGGACAAAAGAAAAAATCATATGCTAACTCTTACAAGTATAAAGCTATTTAAAGTAGACAAGCAGAAAAGATAGTTGCAAAAAGTGGTAGACTTTGTGTTTTGAATGGTTAAAATAAATTCTGACAGTTTCAGTGAAAACTTCAAACCTCATATCCTATTTGTGTTCAGCAGGAGCCCGTCTCATCCCCTCAGTAGGCTTTGGCTATTGAAGTACTCAGTGAAATAACAAAAGTATTATAGCACAAAAAAGCAAATGACCTATTTTTTTCTTTTTTAGACAAAATTCCTCACCCCCCCACACACACACATTCCACACCAGACAATCCAGCTGACAGGAATGCAATGGGACCTAGTACGCTTGCTATTTCTATGGGAATGGAGTTACAGAGAGCTTTTAGAGTACGAAGCAAAAAGCCTTCGGCTGTTAAAGTACTTTGCACAGGAGTAAAAACTTCCATTGTGTGACTAAATCAATGGAGATTACCTCCTCAGGCAGAATGCCTTTTGTCTGCTTGTGCGCTCTGCAGGCTTCCGTCTTTCTGTTTGGTTCCATAGCCCAGTCCTGAAGTGAATGACTCAATTTAAGGTAATGCTGGGTATTGTATTGAAATTACCGTGTGGATATTGGTTTCACAGCCTTTGACTCTTTCTAAGATCAGTTACTGCCTGGCACACGGAACTCAGTCTCACAGGCTGACATTTGCCACATGTAGTCCTGTCCTCACTAGCTCTGACCTAATGGCGCTCTGGTTCCAGTGCAAACTTCTGTGTTCACCTTCTTTTGAAATGTATCCGGGAGAACTGACCTGTGGGCTCCTCGGCAAGCAAAGCATGGTGGATTATGGAAAGTCTAATGCAAGTTTATGCTAGTGATGTGCCCTCAGGCAGGGCCAAAAGATAGAATTCTTATGGTAGGACAGTGCGTGCCAGAATTATAGAAATCCAGAGCTGGTTGGCAACCTAACAGAAGAAAAATAAGGTCAAGGGGCAATAGACCCTTTATATGTGTTTCTGTCCTAAATGTTGTTGCAGAAGTTGCTCCAAACTTCCTTCCCAAGTGTCCTCTTCACCGTTCTCTTGCCCCTGAGGCTTCTTTGCGGGTGACTGGGAACACCAACACTCCCCACCCCTGGGGACTATATGGTGCTGGACTGAGCAAGAAGAGAGTCACTGTGCACAAGACAGGGCTGTCTCACTCCCCGCTTCTCTCTGTTCTCACAACTGCTATTGTAGAAACTGTCACACCTGTGCCCAGACCACTCCTACTCCTACCCTTCCACATGCTTGGCTTACCCCCCTGACCCACCCAGCAGATATGTCCTCCAGTTCCCTGTTCTTAGCAAAACATGCACTCAGCACCTTTCTCACTATCATGTAAAATATGTCCATGCTCAAAGTGCAGATCCTGCTGCAGGGATTTATGTGGTTTCAAGGTACGGGATTCTCAGGATTGACTTCATGTATGGGTGTAAGGAAAAGGGTTCTGACTCATATCTGTACCAGGGTAGGCATTTGCCTGGGAAGTGAAGCAAGCCAGGGGGATGGCAGTGAGGCACTCCAAAGCAGAACCTTCACACCAAGGATCTCAGGTGACCGGTCAGCATGATGGTAGCGGCAACAGCATTTAGGGGGGATGGTCCGCAGTCTTAGTGCTGGGAATCAGGCTGCGGGCACAGGTTCTGGCCAGACTCTTCACTGTGCTGTAAGGAGCTGTCATCCTTCTTGGGGAAATTCTGGTCATATTTCCCGTTTTTTATTTTTTAAAAAAGAAATGTGGACATTTAGTTTTTAGGCAAAGCCTTCTGATTTTTACATTTTGGAAACCAATTCCGGTTACCAATGTTGCCATCTCTGAGCCCTCATGAGGACCTTTTATGACCTCTGGTGAGAGTGGGCACGGGGGGGGGGGTGCACACGAGGTTAGGACATGGCTGATATTCTCCCACACTGTATTTGTAAAGCAGGAAGAGAGATCTTTGCGGATAGAGGAAGAGGATTACCAGTGTCTCCTAGAACTGAAGACAGGAAGTGAAGTGTTTTTGTTTGTTTCTCAAAGGACGACATGGTTTTTAAAAGCTGTAGTGAGTGGCCACTGAAATGTTCCCTTAGCCCTGAGATCATGCGTCATAAGCAGAGGCATCAGGTGGCACAGGGCTGAAAAGCACTAATGTGGGGGCACTACCAGCTCACAGCATCCTACCCATGTTACCCTCTGCTCACGGACTACGTCAGGGCTGGTGAAGCAGGGAATATTCTTACAGAGGAGGCCAGCAATAAAACATTTTGATCTTCCTGTGCTGTGAACCACCTTAGTGTCTGGTAATCCTGAGTCTTATACAGAGGATCTGAGAACAGAGAAGGGAGAGACCTCCACATTCAACCCCACATAAGCAGTGTACAGTTGAGCTAGACCACAGCTCAGGCCCTGTTGCCCAGCTTGGACCTTGTCTTGCAAACCTTTCCTCACTCCACTCTCACTACAAGAAGAGTTGTCATGAAGGAGAACTAGGAAATGATGAATACAATTCAGCTTTGCTTTTGGAATCTTTTTAAGACTCTTCACCACAAAATTTTTTTGCAAGTCAGGAAAAAAAGTCGCTTCTCGAATCATGTATCTAAATATAGGGATCAGAAAAGACCAAGTCATTTTATACTTTGATTAATTGTGGAGGGTAGCTTAGAAGTGTATATGCCTGGTGCTCTCCCAGGTATTTTATGCAGACTACTGCAGGTGATCTTCATCGTTATCTCTATTTCATGGTTAGGGAAACTGAGGCTCTAACAGGCTAAGAAATTTGCCCAAGGGCAGATTACTTGCTTACAATTAGTACATGTTAGAGCCAGAATTAAAACCCGTACAGTGTGATTCGGAGCCCTAGTTTAGTAAACACCTCCTTAGAGCTGAGCTTTGTCCCTAACTCATCTCCCAAGAGATTTTAGCTTTCAACAATCCAGTTCCCAGAAAACACTCCTGGAAAGCCTACCACTGTCCTGGCACCTAGGGCACAGGCTCTCCTGCCAGAGCCCACCGAATCACACATTCTTTTTCAAGGTTCCAAAAACACTGTAGTCTCCCTTTATGATGCCAATTAGGCAAGAATAGATGGTCTTCTCCTCAATAGCTAACCATTCAACATTTATGGAGAAAAATCCTGGAAGGCTTATTTCAAACACGATAAGTGTCAGGCCAAAGGAAAATTCTTTTAATAGTTTCTTTCCTCCCCCTGGAGGGGAGGGAGAAGAGTTCTAGAGCAAGACTTTCTGTAACTTTAACCAAAATGTCATGAAATGTGTACACTGTAATGGCAGAATGCCTCGTTCCCAGCAGAATATACCCAAACAGAGGTGGTAATTGGTGTCACTGCTGTGACACTTGAAAGGATGACAAGAAACCTTTAACCCACCCGTAATCAGCAGAGTGCACTGTCATTGTGAATAGCTCCACTAGGCTATGGGATATCACATTAGCAAGCTGGCAGAGCTATTAGAGGCATGTAATTCTTTCATATACTTAGCACTAAAGTGGATAGGATTCAAAACAGCTTCCTTGTCTCTGACATGCATCCAAATTTTTAATAGCAGCTAAGTACCTTACTATGCAATTGAATAAAATAATGCAGTCAGACCCCAGAAAACATTTTCAAACCTTTTCTTATCTCCAGTTTACTGATGGAAAATGGTTTGTAATTCAAATTTATATACTGGGTAGATTTTTTTTTCTTCGTAAAAATCAAGCATTCCAAATTATTGAAGGAGTTAAGCACTTTTGATCATTTTGAAGCTAGCTGTCAGATTTAATCTTTGCTAAGGAGACAGAAGGCAAATGTATTCTGAAGCTTGTTTTATAATTTACAGATTATTTTTGCAATTTATATTCCATCAAATAGGGTATATTAGACTCTCAGAAAGCCCATAATGATCAATTAATTTCAGCAGAGAAATTCTGGTGGCACTTAGGGGCCAGACATGATTAGACCCTTTTCTAGCAGAGTCCCAAGGTCAAGTCATCAAATATGACTGATTACATTCTCTAATGGTTTCTCCATGCTTATTAAAGAGCATCCAGCTCTTCAGGCTGTCCTCTGACCATGACATTCAAATTTGCTCTGATGGCTCCTGACAAGAAGAAGTAGATTCTCTAATCTTTAACCACATAAACAATAGCTAACCACTTGTAATTGAGTTTAAATTGATTTCAGGTGGCTTCAGAGAAAAGCAATTTCAACAACAGATTAACCTCTTAATTAAAGCATATTAAGAATACTGTCAGGTGTAGAAATTCTGCTGCAGCAGAAAATTACACCTCATTGACATTCATTTATGAAAGAATTACTCTTCTGTTCCCAGGTAACAAGTTACTTACTTGTGCTTCATGCCTCACTCGGTCAACACAAGCCTAATCCCAGTCTTTGGGATACTAGTCTTCCATGGGACAGAGTGAGGAGAAAAGCAATTGGATGTCAGACAGGGTTGACAAGAAATAGACACGATGTTGTCCTTGTACTGCCAGCTTCAAGTACTTGTTTCAAGGAATGAACTCTTATGCAAAGATACTCTTGAACTAGTGGAGCAATGAGGAAAACTGTGTGTCAATTATCACATCAGTAGCAACTACACAGATTTCAGCCAGGAGTTCTTCAAGGATGTAAGTAGATGCTGTCCATGTCCTTTAAAGCACTGCTGCTCAAAATGGTCCATGGATCAGCATCGTTTGAGAAATGCAACTGAGAAACCCTCAGAGCCCATCTCAGACCTACTGAATTAGAATCAGCGTTTTAAAAAGATGCCCCAGAGTATTCATTTGAGCTATTAAAGTCTATTAAAATAATGCTAACCCTCTAGGAGACTGAGGCAGGAGGATAATGTGAGCCCCGCCTGGGCAATTTAGTGACTTAGGGAAACCCTACCTGAAAAAAATAAATAAGGGGCTGGTGATGTAGCTTAGTGCAAAGGCTCTGGGTTTAATCCTCAGTACCACCAAAAAAAAAGAAAGAAAGAGATTAAAAAAGAAAAAAATTTGAGAAGTATTACTCTGAATGCTACGTAACAGCAGAAACATTTGATCAATTCAGCAGAATAAAACACAGTGGAGCTGGCCACTGAGCATGCTGCAAACCAGATTGTTTTTACCCCTCTCCTTCCTTTCAAGGTGTTCTTGGCCTCCTACAGTGCACATCCGGGCGGTGAGCACACAGGAGAATTCAGTCCCGCCCACACAGGACCTGCGACAGGTAGCGGTCCTGACTCACGTGTTACCATGAAGCTTTATTTATCCATGTGCTGGCTCAGTCTGGGGTAACCTGACCCTGCTGCTGTGCTTTCCTGGCCGTGGAACCTTCTTTGGCTCTTGTCCCTGACTTGGTCTCAGATTCTACCATCCCCAGCCTGAGGTTTTGTTTCTGGTCCCTGAACTTGTCTTTCTTTTTCTTTATTTCTCTTTCTTCTTTCTTTCTTTCTTTCTTTCTCTCTCTTTCTCTCTTTCCTTCTTTCTTCCTTCCTTCCTTCCCTCCTTTCTTTCTTCTCTCTTCCTGCCTTCCCTTCCTTTCCCTTCTTTTCCCTCCCCTCCCCTCCCCTTCCCTCCTCTTCCTTCCCCTTCCTTCCTTCCTTCTTTGTTTTATCTCTCCCCTAGCCTCACGACACCTACTTCTGCTCTTAATCTGTCTAAACCGAGATGTTTGCAGCACTGACATCTTTCTCCCTAGGGGATTTCGGTCCACTTTAACATGCCTTGTAGCTGTTAAAAGGAATCACGCAATAGTGCAGCTGTGCTCAACACTCAGGTGTCCTTAATAAAACTGGTCTAGAACAGCAAATCTCAGGCATGGCTGCTCAGCATGAGTCCCTGGGGAGATACAGATTGTCCCATGGCAAGGGTCTCATCTCAAATCAACAAAATCAGCCTCTCACATCCTGAACATACATAATTACAAAAAGCCCCCGGGTGATGCTAGGGCACAATCAAAGGTGGGAAACACCAGTTTAGAGAAACTTCCCTCTCCCAGCCTTGCCCATCTCCACACCTTCCTGTGCAACTGTTCTGGGCTTTTGCAGCCATTTGCTTCTCAGTCTAGTCTCTTCTCACCAGAAGAGCTTTCAGAAAACATCGAATGAAGAGTGCCAGAGCCTCTGTGTGTATTATTAGGGTGGGGGTGGCACATAAGGGGTGGGGAAAGGAAGAACCTACATGCATGATCAATCATATCGCTAAGTTTGTGGAAAGAGAATTTACCCAGAGAGGACAGTACACTGCCACCCCAATTTCCTCCAGTTTAAACTGCATAATTAGTATAGAAGAATCACAGAACATTAGCAAATAACCCAGTAATCACACCCACCCCCAAGCCTGGAAAGAAAGCAGACAAAGCATAAAGGAAGAGATTCAACATGGCATTGGTGATGTCTTTACGCTTACAAGTATTCCAAATGAGGCCTCCCAAATGAGTTGCGCTCATTGGTGGCAGTCTTGAACTCGTCCTTAGCATCTTTAATTCTTCAGGGGTAAAGCAAGGTGGCAAGAACCTGCATCTTAAGAAGCCCTTATGATACATTCTGAAGTTTGAGAACCATGATTTTATTTCACACCCATTTCCAGCTGCGTCTCCTTGGTCATGAGCCCGGGTCATTTCTGGTCTATGCTTCTCCTGACTTGGCCTGGTGAGGGGAGGAGATGTGTGTTCTTCATGTGGAGCTCCTGGTGGGACAGAATCTCAGCTTTGTTTTTCTCAAATTCCCTGTCTGAGCCCCCGGTTCTGTTCTGAGCCCCCGGTTCTGTTTCCTATATCCCTGCCTGCGGTCCTTAATCTCTGATGCCCGACTTCCGGGACATAAGCTTTGCCTGTTGAACCTAAGGGTGCTGCATCTGCCTTTCTGCCTGCGTCTATCTCTGACTCCAAACCTGCTCCTCTGCCCAGTCTTCTCCCTGATGCCTCCTTCTGCCATAAACATTGAAGCTCAGCAGCATCCTCTAGTCAACGGGGGCCTCCAGGGCTGCCAGCAAGGACTGAAATTTGAATCTCTTCAATCCTGACTCAATTTTTTCTACTGTGCTGCATTCTTCAGGTTTGTTTCATGTCCCCAGGGGTATTTTTCACTCTCCCCAATTGCACACCATTAACATTTTGTGCAAGGTAAAGGTTTGTCATCCACTTCACTTCAAGAAAGTACTCGTTTAAGCTGGACAAACCACAAAGAACGTACTTCACCTTGTTGCACAGGTGCTCCACAAAGATTTAGCAGAAGATAAGAGGGTGGATGTTTGAGCCATGCAAAGGAATCTTCTACAGCTACAGACCTTGATTGTTTTCTGAAGCTAGGAGTCTTTACTGATCAACAGAGTTCATTGATACCTCCTGAAGTCATTGGGAAAAAAACAAAAGATTGTCCACTTGAGCCTCTCATTGGTTTATATTGGCCTATAATTTCATAGGAAGATCCATAATAAACTTTAGAGTTTGAGAACTAGCATGATTTCCTAAAGGACCCTCTGCTGCCAGCTCCAGTCTGTGAATGATGGTGCTTCTTCTAGAGGAGAACTGCACTCTGATGGCATAGGCTGCCCAGGGTTTGGAGGAGTGAATTTCCAATATATTGGTGGAGGCTGGGTAGATCACTCAGCCTGCCCATTCTGCACTGACACTCAGCCTGGTAACCTAGGTCCTGTCTCTTAAGTGTTTAGGTTACACTGTTGAAATCAAACTTGTCCCTGTTGCTTCAGCCTCCATACCTAAGGGCTTACCTCAGACATGTACTCTCCCTGCATTCCTGACCTGACCTGCATGCTTGGTGACCTGCTTGGACCTCTAATTTCTACCACTTCTGCCTACTGGGATGCCAGGCCACAGTCATACCTTCTGGTTTTGACATGCCTATGTAGCTCATGCTAATCTCAATCCCATTTCCCTTATCTCTGTCAGGTGCTTTGGGCTCACGTGCCTGCTAGATGGCCCACCCCTGAGCCCAGATTCTCCCTGGTCATTTCTGATCTATGCTCCTAATGACCTGGCCCTGAAAGATCCACCCACTTTTGCTGGCTCAGCAAATGATCACGTCTGTACTGGTCTGACTACTTGAGCATTAAATCCAGATCTTCACTGGGGTTCAAGTGACAAAGGAGAAGAAATGAATTCATGAAGAATGGAATGGATGGATGAATGGCAATCAGGGAAAGGAGTGAACCAACACAATAAGACCAACCTTGGCTTTCAAGCATTATTAAGCTAAAAGATGCTCATCAGCCCTGCCCCAAGTCAGATGACCTGGAACTTTCCAGAGCAAATGGCAGTGAAGAGGATGCCAAAGTGAGGATGAGATTAAAAAGAAGGAGGAAGAGAGAAGAATAAAACAGCTTTTAATGAGCATTTGCTCCCTGCCAGGCACATTAATTCCTTGCAATAATCTTATGGTAATGATACTAGCCCCAATTTACAGATGATGTCATGAATCAGAATTTGGTCACAAGCCTCTTCCTTTTAATCATGGTGCGAAGCTTTCCCCGAGGCAGCTGGAGTCTCTGCCTTTAGGCTTAATTCATGCTCATTCTGACTTCAAGAAGAGGTAACCTTTTCGGCCATCCCTTACAACAGTCATGTTTTCAACAGCAGTACTGCCTTCAGTGCTAGTCAGCATTGATATAATCTCTTATAAAGTTAAAAATTAAGTCAACTGAGAAATTTCAGCTCATGCATCCTGAAAAGAGAGATGGACTCAGGTGCAGGGCTCTGCCTTGGCCCTCTGGCCTTCAAAGCCACATGCCTCCTCGGAGCCTGCCCGCCACCATTCTTTGTCCCTGCAGAGCTGCTCAGAGGTAAATAAGCTCCTGCTATAGAAGTACTCTATGAACTGCAGTGCACTACCAAGAATAAAAATCATTATTATGTAAAAAAAGGAGCAGTTCAACTCTTTTTTATCTGCTGAGTTGACTATTGACGTAAGAGTCATGGAGACAGGATCTTTGATGTCAGGTTTCTTTCCCAGAGCAGCACTTTTCACCAACATTCTCTTATGTCCTAACATGAGGCAGATACTTTTATAGATATTTTCTTTTGCAGAGACAGGAGACATCACACTATGACCAAGGTCCTTCTGCACTTCCTCATATTTTGACAAGTCTTACACTTGCTAAGAATTACACATGTAGAGCTAGACACCAATGGGTCAGACACCAGGGTTTGATTCCCCACACTCCAAACTGTGCTCATATGACCTCAACCCACAAATGTGCCTACATCTGCAGGCCCCATGGGGCAAAATTGAGTTGCTTCTTCCTGAGGTCCCCACAGCAGGGAGCGGATGAATCACAGCAGAACCATTACTTGCCCACAAACAACTCAAATGCATGCCCTGCTGAGCATGAGTCAGGGTCAGTGTAGACTTATAGACAGTCTCCTTCCCAGCTTTCTACTTTTTTCCGTCTGATTTCTCTTCCTGGGTTTGTTTTGCTTTTCATGTTTTTGTTTTTTTTTAACATTTTTGGTACTTTTCTCTGAGTGGCTTCACTAAGAAGGGGGCAGTATAATTTGTGTGTGTGTGTGTGTGTGTGTGTGTGTGTGTGTGTGGTACTGGAAAGACTGAATCTGGGGTCTTCTCACTGAGCTGCATTCCCAGTCTTTTTTAAATTTTGCAACAGGGTATCGCTGAGTTTCCCAGCTTTGTGCTCAAACTTGAGATCCTCCTGCCCCAGCCTTTCAGAATATACTGGAATTTACTGGAATATACTGTGACTTTACCATACACAGCTTATAATTTTTTTGATAGATGCATTCTATACATAGTGCAACTTGATATATTATGGCATTTCTCTATTTCTTTTATCTAAACATATAATGGAGGTATGTATTTAACAGAAACACTTTATTGAGATATAATTTCTATACCCCACAGTTCACTTACTTAAGTCTATGATTCAATGATTTTTAGTATGTTTTCCAAATTGTGCAACCATCACAACAATTAATGTTAGAATATTTGTATCATTGCTCCCAAAAAAAATCCATTCCCATTACAATTACTTCCTATCTCCCCAGCTTCTCAGTTCTTGGTGATCCCTGAACTACTTTTTGTCTGTATATATTTCCATTTCCTGGACATTCCATATGAATAAATCCATCCAGTATGAGACCTTTTCATGACTGGCCTCTTCACTTAGAAAACTGTGTTCAAGGTTTATTGATGTTGTAGTTCTCAGAAACTTTTGCATATCTTTAACAAGGAACTCAAACCAATGCTTTTTCTTCTCCTAGATGTTTATCTTTGTATTCCTTGGGATAATAGCAAGTAACAAAATTATCCTTTAGTGGGTACCTGTCTATGCCAGGCACTAGCCATACACCATCTCCTGTTTTGCCCTCACAACAAACATTTGAGACATTATCATCATCACATTTTCCAAGTTAAGAAGCCAAGAAGTATCATACCTGTCATTAACTGATAGAGTCAGGGTTCTGACTCAGATATCTAATTCTGAATCACTTCTATCTTCTGTGCCACATAGTAGCTCAGACTTGGAAAATAAGTCGTAGTTATCACCGGTATTACCAGAAACAGCTTTATCATTTCCTTGAAGCCCAGCATTGGCCCGTGATGGTGGTGCTAACTTGGATCAGAGGAGTCGCAGAGAACAAGCTCCTGCAATACAAAATGTATCAGACACAGCCTCCCCACAAAATGCAGGGTTCAAAAACCCTGCTCTCCCATCACAGATCTGTTGCCTTTTAAATGTGTGTGCTGTTCTTTCCTACTGCTTGATCTTCTCACATGCACACTGGGGAGGATAGTCCCTAGCTCCTAAGCTTGCTATGAGAATGAAATACAAAGCCAGGGCTTAGCACAGTGCCCATCACCGAGGAAGTGCCCCGCAGTATTTAATACTAGGAATTATTGCTATTCCATCACACAAAGGTAGGGCCTCTTTTCATCAGTTACCCACAAAGCACACATTCATAATCACAATGTGTGCAGACCCACAAGTAGGTGAGGGGCAGGGATCCTTCTGTTACAGCTCTGAGGTGCCTTGTTCATTAAATGCAAGAGAGAATAAAGAAGGAACAGGTCTACGACATCACACAACAAGGAACAGGCCTCAGACCCACACCACAGGAAGCCGATAACTCCAAAAGCCCTGGATCTAGGGGAGGTGGGAAGGTATCCGAGGGAAGAAAGTCATACTGTCATGGCTTTGCTGTGTCCTATTATGACTAGGGAGAGGTGACCTTTGGAAAGTTCCCTGGATCTTGCAAAAGCATTACTACTGTAGTGGGAAAGTTCGTGAAATTATGCAAATGGGAGCAAAACTCCCTGACTGTCCCCATCTTGTTCAGCTTGTAGTTACGCCAAAAGCAGTTCTTAGCAAGAAAATCATTTTTAAATGTATTCATTTATTTAGGCTTGTGGCAAAAGGCAGGGAAATAGAGAAGCCTAGAGGAGTTTTCTCCTAATCCTTTATGAAATGATTTTATGCCTTTGGAAAAATGACGCTAACCAAACATAAAGAAACTTATTAAAAAGCTTCTAGTTGGGGAAAGTAACTTCTGAAAGCTTTAGATAAAGAAAACACCCTAGAGACACACATCTCTCTGCTCACAAATATGTACAAGGACCTATGTAGTGAGATGATTTTTAACATTGTGAGAAATAACTGGAAGACCAAAAATAGGAGAAGGGCTGGGGATGTAGCTCAGTGGAATAAGCAAGCGCAGGGTCCTGAGTTCAATCCCCAGTACCGCAAAAAAAAAAAATAGGAGAATGGTTAAGCAAAACATAGCACTTCCATCCCACAGATACTATAGAACTAGTGAGGGGCTGGGGGGGGCGCAGTGGTAGAGTGCTTGGCTTGCATGCACAAGGCCATGGGTTCAATCCCCAGCACCACCAACAAACAAACTATAGAACTAGTGAAATCAATGAAACCTGCTCATGTGTAGGCAGAGTTGTATGCAGTAGTGTAAAACAGAAAAACAGAAAACCAGTAGGCAGTGTACTTACTGGTGTTGGGTTTCTTTAATAAGTGTTTGAAGGTGGCCTAGAAGAAAGGCTTGTCAGCCTGTTTCCCTGCCTCCCCTAGGCGAGAGAGGGAGCCACGTTGAGACTGGGTGCACCTGGGTCCGCCTGGGTCAAAAATGTCCACTGTTCACAGTCTCCGCTTCAGTACTTTGTGTTCTAAACATTGGAAAATGTTTTGACTCTTCCTCCTGCTCAAGCCTTGCTACTTCTGTTTCCTTTGTCCTCAGAACTTTACCCAATTTCAGCTTCTCACAACCACCATCTGTCTCTCTTCCTGACTTTACTTTCTTCTTTATGTACCATTATCTAATAGGTAATATATTTTATTTACGTATCTTCTTTATTAAGTATCTCTTCACGTAGACAAGGAAACTCTACCCACATGGCGATGCCTGTTTTGTTCTCAGTAGTGATGCTTCTGCCTGGAATAGCAGCTGGCACATTTCAGACCCTCAAACATCTGTCAATGGGCTAAATGATTAAATGTTTATGATGCAGTTTTTTAATATACATTTAAATATACAATTAGACATCTGTATCCATGAGTTCTATATCCACAGATTTCACCAGCTGTGGACTTCAAACATTAAAAAAATCATAGTGTTTGTGCTACATTCGATGTAACAAGTAATCTACACGTTATTAAGTTTGTGGGAGGATGTACACAGGTTCTATGAAAATGCTGTCATTTATACAAAGCATCCTTGGACTTCAGTATCCAAGGGGATCCTGGCACCAGTTCCCCACAGATAATGAGGGACAACTACTTACATACCTGTATATAAAAGAGACGTGTATGTGTAAATGTCTTATGCATTTGTATATATGCACATGTAATAGATGTTGAAATCATGATATCCAAAGCAGGTGTACAGAGAAGAATGCCTTAAAACTGAGCCCTATTCCCGCATGCTTCCAGTCTTCCTGTGATTTCTTCACTCCTGCCTCCTTCACTGTTTTTTCCCATTTGGGGTTAGTTTCCCTCTACTTTTTGTCTGTGATCGTGGTTACTCAAAGAGCTCCCATATGTATGATACATAAAAATCAATTCATAGAGACGATGGAACTACTTGAATATTTTAAGCACTTGCTCCTGATACTAAGAGAACAGTTGTTACATTGTATGAATCCATCTTATTTCTTGTTGCATCAGATTAGTGAAATTTTGATTTGTACAAGTAAGAATTGATAAACAATAACTTATTAAATACATAGGTCATCTTGTGGACCTGGGTCTCTTCTGGAAATGCTCTAATCCAACTGAGATGACAGGAAAAGGTTTACCCCATTGTTTGTATTAAAATGAGCAGATGTGGCCACACAATTTTATAGCTTAGGGCTGTTTCCACCAATTGAGCTTTTACACAATGCAAACCTATACTAAGGTTGCTAAATGACAGCTTCTTAATTGTTGAAATTTATTTCCCCAATAAAATTTGAATGAAATGGTTGTACTTTATCCAAACAACAGTGGAGATATGCAGGGCTCCCACTGAAACCGCCCAACACACACCTGTCTTAAGAGAGTATGAGACTGTCTGGTTGAAGTACTAATAGCAGTTTCCATCCTCTGGACAAGTTCATGGGTTTGTTTTGATGAAGGGTCTTTCAAATAAAATCAGCCCTGTCTCTATAGTGCCCAGAACACTGCAAGAAGCACAGGCTTGGCCCTCTTGCCCTCACTGAAGCCTCCATCATAGCGGTATACTCCTTGGAACTGTCAGTGCAATCATGTTTTAATTCATCCATCTATGTTAGCTAGCTTTCTGTCACTGTGAAGAAATACCTGACAAAATCAAGTTACAAGAGAAAAGTTTTCAGTAGGCTCATCCTTTTGGAGGGGTGAGTCCATGACTGATTGGCTCCAACACCTAGGGCCTGTGGCACTGTGGTGCACCATGGTAGGAGCTTGTGGCAGAAGATCTCAGGGTGGCCAAGAAGCAAAGAGAGGTCCAAAGTCTCCTTTCTTCTCCAAGGGTGTGTTCCAGTGACCTAATTTCCTTCCACTAGGTCCTTACACTCCCACAGTTTCCAACACCTTTCATTAGTGCCATGGGCTGCAGAGCAAGCCTTGTACACATGGCCATTGGTGAACATTCAAGATTCAAACTATATAATCATCCTAACTAATGTTGATCCTATATAAGAGGGTTCCACAGAGTATGTTCTTAGGCTGAAATCCAAATTCTCTGCCTTGCTTTGCAAGAATGGGCTGTTGTCCTACTCTCCTGTCTCACTTCATGCCTTGTTTTTAGAGCTCTTTTTCCTAGCTCTGGCTTTTGCTGTTGCTATTCCTGCTTTTTAGAATTCTTTTCTCTGGGTAATTTCTGTCATTTAGATTCTTTTCAAATGGCCCTTCTCTTGAGAGGTGATCCCACTCTTGGTTTTCATTACCACTTTAGTCTTTTTTCTCCTGACACATTGCACAGTCTAAATATCTTGCCTGTTGATTTCTTTATTTGGATACCATGAATCTCCCTTCACTAAAATGTAAGTGCCATGATGAGAGACTTCATCTTGCTTACCAATGTATTACCAATGCTTAGCACACAGCAGATATTCAATACGTATCTACCTAATGAATGAGTGGAACCTGCCTCTGATGTTGACATAGCATAAAGAGCCAAAGGCTTGTGCTGAGAAGTAGTAATTGAGGGCACAGAGTACACACAGAAACAAGAAACAGCTTCCACATCAAAAGACAGAGGGAAACAATCTCAGGAATCAAACATAATTAAAAGAAGCATTTTTTTTTTCAGAAATAAGGGAATAAAAAGCCCATCCAAACATAATCAATTGTTTTAGTGGCAGCCAAATCCAGGGAAGTCTTACAGTATGCAGCAGGTCCCCAGCTATTGAACTTAAATCCTGAAAAAAGACTCAAGTGTTTGGAGAAAGATCAGTGAAACTAGGCAGAAACTTGGCCTACAGCCTGCCTATGAGTAATGGGGACCCAGGCAAAGTCAATAGAGAAAAGGCTCAAATATGAATGTACCAGACAGCCTTCGATTTGACCCCTTCTCTGTAAGATGCAATGGTCGGGAATTGATAGTAAGGATAAAGATGAACCGGGCCCTCTGACACTGGAGAGAACAACCCTGGTAGGAAGGTGGAAAACAGTTGGAAAGAAGACATTTTTCATCAGGATGATGTTCAAACTTGCACTTGGGGCCAGGGTCACTATCTCCAAAGCACACAGGATCCATGATTGTGGCTGCACAACAAAGGGCCCTCCAGTCCCCACACATCCCACGTGCACACTGCTGTCATGTGTGCTTTGCTTGTCCTTCTCCTGACAATACCTTCTCCCATGTTTTATCTGGTCACGCTTGCTCACCCTCGCTTATTCTTCAGAAGCCAACTCAAACGTCAACCCCTACTGTGAGCCCACACAGCACCCATGGTGCCCAGGTGTTGATCCCCAGGGAAAGTCCCACAGGCCATCCTCTGGGCCTGAAGGAATTATGGCACCTGTGTTCTGAATAGGTGCTCATGAGAGAGGTCAGCCAGGCCCAATTCCCCGGGTTTCACTCACAGCGCAGACATGCCGGCCTAGTGAGATGCAAGTGCTGAGCTCATGTCTTGGTCACTGCCTTTGATGGGCGCATGGGTAACCCTCACTGACTGGCGACAGTCCACGCCAGGCTCCCAGTGTGTGACAAGCAGTCCCTGTCCATGCTCAGCTTCCATAGACCACCAGCTGCTATGTGGGAGCTGCCAGTGTTTGGCCAGTCTGGAGCGCTTCTTACCTGCCTGAGTGTGGAGTTCACCAGCCTTTCAACTCAAAACAGTGCTCTCCAGTTCTGCTTGCCAGATGTGTCTGCTGCCTGTGGCTTCTCCTAGCCAGGTGGCCAATGAGTCAACACTAACCATGGGAGCAGAAGTCAACAGGATGCCAGGACCTGCACAGCCACACAGAGAAGACAGTATGTGGGAGGGAGCCTGACTCAGGACTGTCAGACACCAACCCGATAGTGAAAAATTCTCACACTTAATGGAGTCTTTCAAAATGGAGGAAGGGAACAAAGCCCCAGGTTAGGTAAATGATAAGACTGAAGTATGAAAACTTATGTGTTCAAATACTAACATCAATTCCAAAAAGCAGAGGTTCTTCTTCCCTTGGAGACACATTCTTAGAAACACTAGGATTTAAGGTGGTCTCATAAAAACTGTAGTATGACCCACATGTGGTAGGTGTATTAGTAAGAGTTTAGGTATGTGGTGATTGTGGCTAACAGGAGGTCCTCACAGTTTATGGTCTATGGGTCTGGCTCTAAACCCCTGTTCTTTGAGCTAATCGTTGTATGTAACCCTGAAGCCAATCACTCCAACCACTCTGAGTTGGATTCTTGCAAAATAAGCTGCTTGTTTAAGTTTTTAGGAAGAGCAAATCAAAGAATACCTGTAGTGTACTTGCCACTGTGTCTTGCCCCCAGTAGACATCAAGGATATGGTTTCTGAAATAAATCCTATAGGATCTCCTAGACTTACTGCTTGCTTCAAATGGAAAGTTAACTACACTTAAAGAATCCTTTACCCCCATGGTATTACACAAACTTGCCCTTAGATTCAGACATCAACCGATGAAGGGAAAGGGAAAAACAGAAGAAATCAACAAAGATAACTAGTTTCCCAAAACAGACTAAGTTAACCTGAAAAGCATTTGAAATCAGGGAGACAGGATTACATTTCACTGGGAAATATTTTGTGACATTCCTCCTGCTTTCTCTTTTCCTCTACCAGGTAAGAACTGAGATTTTGAAAGAAAATGAGGACACATTATAATTCTTTGCAGATCTGAGTCCTAATGAATAAATTCAATGCCCTACTACTTGCTTGTGGAGGACCACCCAGGCGACTCCTTGAAAGATGATCAATTGCCTCCCTTTTGGCTGAACCTGACCCTATCCAAGTACTGATATGTTCAGAGCTGGCTGGGACCCTTTCCCTATCCCTTCAATTGGTTTAAGCAATACACATCGGTCCAGCCAAGGTGCTAATGGTAGTTTTTAGAGAGGGCAGATGTGTTTCCTTGGACCCCCGCTGTTTCCACAAGTGAACTGGGATGAGGTGGGATGTGTGAGCCAGTGCTCCATGCTGTCAGCTGGGATCAAGCATCAGGATAGAGATTATGCCTTCCAGGGGCTTGGAGCACTGACTCCAAAACCTTATGTACTATCTCTATTGTGTCATGTAGATTACTCTTTCTGTATATCCTTCTCTGCACTGGCAGAGGTGATTTCAGGCCTCCTGCCTAGCCCAGCTCATGGCACTCACCTACTTCCCACCGCTCTCACCGTTACTCATCCTCAAGCCACACCCTTCTTCATGAATGAATAAAATCTGGGTTTGGTCCTAGGTAAAGGCCTCTGTTCCAGATGGCCATCACTGTGGCTGGGCTCAGCACCCCCTCGACTCCCCACCACTTTGGATATATTATTATGTCTTTATTTATGCCATGGGTTGCACTGGAAGTGGTAGATTAGAATTAACTCATTGCAAGTCCGGTAACTTTTCCACGGGGTTACAAATATAAACCTCTTGGGCTGTGATGGGGACCAGGAGGGCTCTCTATTGCTCAATTATTAGCATGATTGCTATTACTCTGTTACCACATTTGATTATTTTGACCCATAAAAGTGGCAGTTTCCAAAGTTTCAAACTAATAAATATTGTTACTTTTATGCTACCAGATATAGGCAAAAGTCTTCTTTCCCCTCTGTCTCTAAACGGCAGGTCTGGTAAACCAAGTCCATGTACTGATGATGTATTTTTTATCTGGAACAGTTTTCTACTTTCACCCATTTCATTCTAACCATTTTCCCACCTAGATCATTACTTTCAGGAATGGGAAATCAAGCAGTGTGTTTATAAGCTTGGATTAGTTTCTAACAGTTACAAAGAAGTGCTTCTTTCTTTTTTTCCATACTGGAGATTCCAACCAGGGCCTTCACACTGAGCTGGTTTTGTTGCTATTTTCCTTTTGAGACAGGACCCTGCTAAATCACTAGCGGTCTGGGCCTGGTTAGAGCTTTCTAGCCTTCTCACTCAGCTTCCCAGAGTGCTGAGATTACCGGTGCCCACACTCATGCCTGGCTAACAGAGAAAAAGGCCAGCAGAAAAACGTCTTACCTAATAGTTGCGGTACTCAGGCTAGATATTGTTTGCCAGTACAAGATAAATTCTTGATAACCCATCCTCTGAGACCAGTAGCTCAGGCTTTCTAAGTTGACCTTCTGTATGCTTGGAGTTTGGGAAACAACAGAAAATACCCATGGTGGCTCTCTTTGGGACACCTTGCCGATATCCTACAGACCCGAACAGATGAGTTTGTGCTATTTCTGGCCCTCCATCTCTCTGTCAAGTGGGAAGGAGTTGCCCCTGACTCTGTAGCTCCTCAGTCGCCACAGCATCCCACAGTTACAAGAAGGTCCAGAAATCATGAGACCACATCTCTGCCCAAAAGCCAGTATGAGAATTCTCCCCACGGCCCTTCCTAGGGCCATGTCTCGGCTTAACCATCTCTAAGGATGAATAACTCACTCCTCCTTGCATTGTTTGAGAAAGTTGTCCCTCACCACAGAATGACAGTATGCAGAAATTGACCTACGGGCTTTGGAGCAAGAGAGGTGACCTTTCTGGTCCTCTCTGTATTGCTAGCTGTGTGACCAAGAACAAAACCATAACTTCTTGGTGCCTCGGTTTGTAGTTTTCTTATAGGTGAAAGGAGGATATTTAGGACTGACTTTAGAGGGCTGGGGGTGGTGCTTAGGAAACAACCTACAGAGCACAGCTGGTCCTGGGTGTAGGATTCACAGGATGCTGCATATTGTACACCATCACCGTTCTTGGTGTAGTTCTGCTCTCCAGGGTGACAAAAGCAAATCCTGATGTCTGTGGGCGTTTGGTTCCAGGGTCTTCTACAGATACCAAGATCTTCAGGTTCTTTATGTAAAGTGTTATAGTATTTGCCTATAACCTACACATATCACCCATGTACCTATTTTTATTTTAAAGAGAAAATAAAACAATAAAAATGATACAGAATTTCAAAACAAGATGATAAGAAATTAACAATAGTTATTATATTGTATATTGTTATCTTGAAAGTAGTTGCTCAGATTACCACATACAGGCATGCAAAATTGATCAAATAATATAAGCAATAACAGTTTCTTTCAATGAACTAATAGAAATTAGTACCACAATTACCTTAGCTATCTTGTATGTATATATGTATCTGTGTGTGTATACATACATATTTTTTCCCTTTCCTTCTTTTCTCTTTTCCCCCATCCCAGTTGTTCTTTCCTTTTGAGCAGTTTCTTTCCCTTTCACTACGTCTTTCATACCATTTGGATATTATTTACTCTTTCAGTTTCTGACACTAGGGAAACAATAGGGTGTTTGCACATGTGACTATGATTTATTTCACTTATGAGTATACTTAAAATTGTCTATAGATTACTTATACCTAGTACAGTGTAATGTTATATGAATAGTTGTTACACTGTAGTGTTTAGAGAATACTGAGAAGAAAATATGTATATATTCAATAAAGACACAAATGTTTGGGGGACATTTTTCTGTCTGAGGTTAGCTACATCTGCAGCTATGAAACCTGTGGGTATAGAAAACCAGCTGATTGGTTTTAGGGCACATATAGATCTAGTGTGCATTTATATTCACTTTCCTCATGCATGCAATTGGATAAATGCCTAAAATAACAATGTCTCTCATCTTTGGAGATGGTTTGGCTCCATTTTATCAGCTAAGCTGGGTCCGTGACCAGTGCTTTGTTTTTTTTTTTTTTTTTTTTTGCGGTACTGGGGATCGAACTCAGGACCCTGCTTTTGCTAGGCAGGCGCTTATTCCACTGAGCTATATCCCCAGCCCCGACCAGTGCTTTGGAGGCCAGGCATGCTCTAGAAAGACCAGGGCTCCATGAGAAGACAGCGATCTATGCTGTGAGTCGGCACATGCAGGCAGGCTGGCCCAAGGCTTCCAGCACAGAGCTGTCCATGACATCAGACCACTCCAAGATGAAACATGGGTCTGAGCAGGACCAGTGAGGACCAGCTTTATCAGAGCATCGGGAATCATTGAGAGTCACCCAAGATTAGGGGCACCCCCCCCCGACTTCAGCAAGCTCCATTAAATGCACATTTTTCTCTGAGCTTATACATATGTTGCAGTATAATAAAGCTGAACAATTTGATCTGTCTCAAGACAATGCTTGGCATGCACAGTGTGATGCCTTTGCATGATACTTTGAAATACCAACTGTGGCCATGGTCCAGTTTAACCACAGTTTGGAGGAAATCCATCTAAGGCCCATGTGGGGAAGTCTAAGTCATTCTTCTCCTCCATGATATCCCAAAGAGGTGCTAAAGGGGAAACAGGAAGAAACCACTATCCTGTGGCACAGAAAGGCTATCAAAACTCAAAAATGATTCCTGGGGAATGTTCTAAGTTTGATTATCCTTTGCTGACTTCCTTTAAAACATTATTTTGGGGGAAGGGAAGGAATCCTGAGAGTCTCATCAGATGTGGTTCTTGCCCCCCTCTGACTGCATCTTACACCCCTTTACCATGTTTAACATTCCCAACCTCAAAGGACTTTATCTCTATCTTACTCGCTGTTCCTGCCTCAGGACCTTTGCACTTGCCAACCCTTCTTTCAAGAACATTGTTCTGTCATCTCAGTTTAACTGCCACTGTTTTAGAAAGACATTACTTGATTTATGCAAAATAACTCTCCCTTTTTCCCCTATCATTTTGTTTCATTTTTTGGTAACACTCCCCCCAATGTGAAGCCAGGTAGTTTAATTTTTCATTATCTGTGTCCCCCGGCAGAAGATAGGCTCCCTGTAAGTGGAAACCCTAGCCATAGAAGATAGTCAATGAATGGATGGTAGGATATGTTTGTTGTCTAAAAATTCTTTAATGGGAGGGGGAGATGGCCATCCACAAATCCCAAGTCAAGAGAGATGAGGAAATAAAGCAGAAAATAGAATTGTTAATTGCAACATTATCTTGAGATGGAAACAACCAGAAAAGCAAAAATCTGAATGCTTCGTTATAAAATGCAAACAAAGACAGTTTCTAAAGAGGAAGGGGGTTTGGTCCTCACAAAGCAGGTGGATTATAAAGTGCTAAGGATGGCAACTTCACCGCCCCCCCGAGACCGATGCCTGGCTCTTGACATAAGGACAGCATGATTTTTCAGACCTACCCAAGAACCCTTCAACCAGAAACACTTCAAATGGAAGTACAAAAGCATCTCGCTGACACAAAGCACCAGTGAAACCTTGCCATGTACAGCATCTGGGCAGAAGTAACAACATCTGTTCCCAGCATGAACCCTATTAGCTTCATCATTTAGCTTTCAACAGAAAAAATGCACAATTATGATACATGGGCTTAATTGGTGGCAAGGTAGTAACTCACGCCTTGCAGCAGACTATGAGCTCAGGAGCGCATGAGGCCCCGGGGTGGGGGGAGGCTCACTTGCCAGGGAGACAAGACACAAGACACAGGCTGGCATCGAGGCAGCAGAGCTCCGTCACCTGGAGGCAGCCTTGGAGCAACTCAGGCTGCAGGGACAGAGGCCACCTGGGGACTGTAAGGGGGTGACCCAGAGGCAGAAGGAGGATGCTGAGGAGAGAGGCTGGGAAGAGAGCAGGAGGCGGGAGAAGGCGGGCAGCGGCACACACAAGGGCAAGGTGCAGGGAGGGAGTCAGAAGCCCTCATGCCTGGCTGACGACCAGCGTGGGGGAGCCCCACTCACCAAAGCGAGCAGCGTGGATGTGTTCCACTGTCCTACCCCTTCCTAGACCTGAGCCCTCAGGCATGCTGCCTAACTTTAGTTTCTTCAGGCCACAGGGAAAAATTCACAGCATCTACCTGAGACAGGCCAGGCAAGGTTGCGGGAGCTAAATGTGCACGAGGGGCTTGGAGCGGCACTTGACACGGTGTGAGTTGCCGTTTATTATTATTGCTGCTGCTGCTGCTGCTGTCGTTATTTATAAGACAGGATGCATTTGCTCCTCGCGTCACAACGGGCCAGGTCCTGGCCTCATTGCAAAGCCACCAAGCCAGGGCATGGAAATGAGAGGCTCAGCCTCAGCTCCCTGAGTCTCTGGAGCCCCTGCTCTTACTTTGTAAGAACCTCTGTGCAGACCTCAGTGCCACCTGCAGAAGCACTCTCTTGAGTATCGCTACTATAGTAAGAACAACAGAGAGGCGGCACAAGTGGGCGTGCACGTCCTAATTTGTCAAGAGGAAGGCCAAGAGCAGGCTTCTTTCCCAGGCCCTGCTATGACACACAACATTTCCTGCACTTCAGGAGGTGGCCCTGGGACTGCACAGACGTGGGTTTGGATTCCAGCTGCACTCGGGAGCAGTGGGCATGGAAACGAAGGGCTGCGTGCAGGTGCCACACAGTCGGCCGGAAGCAGAATAAGACGCCCTTCTGCCTTGCATCTAGATGTCCCCGAAAGCCTCACGAGGTCATAGGCAGTTTTGCAGAGGTGATGCTGGGATTGAGGATGTGCTGCTGGGATTGATTCATGGTAAGAGGCTAGGGTCAACGGTGCCCAGTACAGAAGACAAGGGACAATAAGAGGGCTGCTGTGGTGGCAGCTTGCTGCTTGCTGCTTGCTGCTTGCTGCCTCTTCCTGTCCCGCCTTGGGATGGACTGTTTCTCTTCCGTGAGGCCCCTCTGTTACGCCACCTTGCCTTGCAGCCAGCCAGCTATAAACTGAAACTTCTTCAAACTGTAAGCTAAAATGAACTTTTCCTCCTTTGACTTTGGGTGTCAGGTATTTTGTCTCAGCAGAGAGAACAGTGACGAAGACAGACGTGCCAGCTCTCCGGTGAAGACTAAACAGGATCACAGAAGCGGAGCCCTCAGTATCTGCCACTCAGTGCTTGGCAGCTCTCAGTGTCCTTATAAGATGACACCTATGGTCCCTGTGTGACACACTGAAGTGACAGGGAGGGAAGCAGACAATAATAAAAGTGGACAGGAAAGAAAGCCACATTTGGCCAAGGGCAGGGGTGGCAGCAGGCTCCAGAGGGGTAGAGAGGAGATGGAGGCAAGGTCGTCCAAGGGAGAGGTGGGCTCCAGAGAAACCGAGAGGGCCTGAGAGCAAAGAACCGTGCTCAGCTCAACACCTCTCGGAATGATGGTGTCGGTGCCCCTGACAGCAGAGCATGCTGTGACACGAGGCTGCGTGGTCTGCAAACTTAACTAGGTAAGAGGTCAAGGGGTTATGGAATCTCTTTTAAAAGGATTTCCTACCAGACTGTTAAACTTTTTTAAAAGGCACATAAAGGGAGGGAAGCTACCTAAAAATATAGGTGCCTCATGTGGATAAGTGACCTCCAAGGCCTGTGAGTTACAGCATTGGTCCCTAACACATAGCCCCATTTGGAGGTGGCAAACGTTTCGGAGGTGGGGTCTTGTGGGAGGAAGTTGGGTCACAGGAGGTGTGCTCCTCAAGGGGACAGTGAGACCCTGCTCCTTCTCCCTTCCTGATTGTTGGATACCGTAAGGGAAGCAGGTCCTCTTCCACACAATCCCACTGTGACGTTCTGCCTCATCGCAGGGCTAAACTCAATGTTGCCAACTGGTAATGGACTGACACCTCCATAACTGTGAGCCAAAAGTTCCCTTTTCCCTTTATGAAGTGATTATCTCAAGTATTTTGTTACAGTGTTGGAAAGCTGACGAAAATAAGAGAGTACACAGGAATGTTCATTTTAATGGGCTCAAATAAAGCTGAGGACTTGGGGTCTACGTAAATTCCTCATTTTGGAAGATGCTCTCTTAATGTTTAGCCATTTGGGTGCTAGTATACAAAAAGCTGTTTAATTCTGGGTAGCTTATCTCTTTGAGCTTCAGTTGTTTCCATCTGTAAAAAAAAAAAAAAGTGTAATAGTAAAACCTACTGCAGAAATGGACGCAAAACTTTAAGGACAAGGCTGTGTGTGAAAGATCAGTGCAATGCCTAGGACACAGATAACTTGATGAATGTGAGGCAGTGGTCATACCGCCGTTTGCATTATCATCCAGAAATTGTAAAAGAGAATGTGTTGCAAGGTGTCTTAAAGCCATCAATATAATTTCCCGAAATTACTGAAGGAAAATAGTCACCGATACCAATACTTTGGTCGGCCTCTTGCCCCATCTACATGAAGTCCTCTCAGTTCCACTTTGTAAGAACCTCTCTTGTTATTCTGTCCTCCCTATTCTCATTCACTGACTTCATCACAGCATATACCTCAGCCCACCGAGGGGCATCCACAGCTGCTCTCGCCTCTAATCCGTTTATTCCATTCTTCATACAGAAGCTGTGTGTGCAGTCCTTGAAGTCTTAGTTTGTAGTAAAATTGGGTTTATGCTCATTTTCTCATTCTAAAGACTAAGTATCTCTACTATGAAAATCTGAAATGCTCCAAAATCTAAATTTTTTGAATGCTAATATTATGCCACAAGTGAAAAATTCCACACTTGACCCAAAGTGAAAAGTCATAGTCACAATATAAGCACACCAAAAATATTGCATAAAATTATCTCCATATTCATCAATGGATAACTAGATAAAGAAAATGTTACTTATATACATATAGATGAAATACATGAAACAGAAATTAATTTTGTGTTTAGATTTGTGTCTCATCCTCAAGATATCAATGTATATGCAAACATTCCACATTTTTAAAAATCTGAAGCATTCTAGAGATACTTTACTATGTAGTATAACAACACTTGCTTTTATTATTTAAAGTCATATTTAACCATTTACCATTTGCTTAAATTGTCAATCCTAAGACTTTATAAATTTTCCCTAGCAAGACCTCTGGAGCTGGTACATGTTAAGGGCTCAGGCAATGTCTGTGAACTTGAACCACAAGTGTAAAGAAATGCCTAAGACTAGAAATCCCTACATAAACGTGATAATAATTGCCAAGCTAGGAGTCGAGATTATGGCTGTATTTTTTCCTCAATTTTCCAACAACTGGGACAGATTTTCTTTGATTCTTATCACTGATAAGGGTTTTTTGGTTGTTTTTGGTTTTGGTTTTGTGTTTTGAGAGTGTCTCACTAAATAGCCCAGATTGGGCTTCACCCCATCATCCTCCTACTTCAGCCTCCCAAGATGCTGTGATTGCAAGCAAGCACCACCATGCCCAATTTGTGGAAGCATTGCTTACAGCTACACATAAAGAGCATCCTTTGGATGCCTGTGACTACTGGCTGCAAAACCCATTGCTGATCTTGTGCACCTTCTTCACTAGGGGAAAGCAGGTGTCCAAAGACCGGTAGATCTCATGCAGCCTGAGTGCACAACATGAAGCACAATGTGCCCTTCAAGCAGAAGAAAATGCATACAGGTCCCTTCTGGCATAAAGCAACAGCCATCTGCTGTGCCTGCCTCCTTGAGTTAGAGTGAGCGCCCTTAGCAGGACCAGCTAGTTCTAGGACTCTCGCTCCCCTTGGACCTCACTGGGAACACAGAATACCCCACCACTACCTATCAGTCACTATTTGTAGCAGTGAACTGGCTCATGAATGACTCCCTAGCAGTTTCAACACATAAAATGGTATTGCTGGAACTTGCTGCCAAGAAGCAAAACTTACCATGGAGCCCTGAGTAAGAAAAGAGAGCTCTAGGGTCGGGAGGATCGAGTGTTGCAGACCATGACTGCTCTGCTCTGAGTAACCATGGCTGCAGCTCAGTGACATCTCATCAGTGTATGTTTTACTGAACTGTTTGCCTTCCGGTTGCTGCAGGCTTGGCTAGCATTCTGCTTGAAGCTGACAACACACCTCCCCCTCCACAGACAAGCAGCCTTGGCTTCTACTCCTCATGGGCACATGTGGTGCCACCTGAGCTGCTTCCATCTCCTTCAGCTCCTCATCCCAGGGGATGAGACACACAGATTCCCGGTCACAATTCCCCTTCTCAAGGCTCTACTGCCTCAAGCCTGATGCATTTTCTTCTCTCGAATGCACAGTTTTCCTCTTTTCTCAGTTTTGCTTCCTGCTGTCAGTTTAAAAGTCAATAAGGCAGATGGATAAAGCGACCAGCCTGGCTGGGAGGAAAACACTCACTGCACAGATCTCACAGTAGAACCAAGCTCTGCAACTGGGAACTGATCGCACCCTCCTGCCCTGAGCCCAGGCTCTGCAAATAAGAGGCACAGGGAGAGTTCCAGGGTCCTGACAGATCCCAGAGGACTTCAGGTCTCAGTAGCAAACAAAACCTCAAAACAAATAATTGGGGGAAAAGAAGATGATTCAGAGGGAAGCTGTTGGAGCCAAACAGACATGGAATTTTATCTCCTAGTTCTTGTATCAACTAGTTAAGGAGCCCTGGATAAGGTACCTGACCTCTCAGAGGCTTGGGTTTTCTCATCTGGAAATGAATGTGAATCATTCTATAAATCTCATAGACTTTATGGGGGTTAAATGAGATGCACCATGCTGCTTCACATAGACTTGTTAAACCTAATACCTAGTGAGCGCTTAATAAATAGTGCATGTCTTTAGATTACTATCATTTTTTCATAAATATCAGTCAAGATGTACAGAAGCATGGGATATAGTTTATATCACTTTCAAAAACCCTCGACCCTTCTCCCCTGCCCTCCCTCCCCAGCTGGACTCCAGCTGCTTCTGCTTGAGGATGACCTTGCTTTCGTCCATTTCTAGGTGCTTCCTTAAGGGTAAGGACTATAGCTGTCCTGTCTCACTAACCTTCTTAGTGTCTGAGTGCTCAACTAGGATTCTTGCCTTAACTCTGGCAACTATAAAAAAAAAAGGAAAAAGAACTATTGATTTCATAGGCTGAGATCTTTGAAGATTTTCAAAGTCTCAGAACCACTTCTCAGTCAGAGAAGTTCAAAGAAGGAATTCATTGACTGGCCCTTTCTGCTCTCAGACATCATTTCCACTTCAGTGGGAGAGGCTGAGGAAAGATTACCCACTGGGGAGCTTTTGCCTCTTCACAGACCAACTGATATCAGAGGAATGGAACTCCCCCGTGGCATTTCCACTTCAGAACACCAGGAATAGAAAACTCCCCTTCCTATGGGCCCACCGTGAGTCCAGTTCTCACTCTCACAGCAAAGACCATGTGGCAAGGAACAGCAGGCCAGCCTGTGCCACTGGGCCCTGTGTGGGGAAGTCTGGCGCCGTGACCTGGAACTGTCTCCTTTCCATGCTGGGACGTGTGGGATGCCGTTGGACCAGAAGAAGAGGCATCAAAGCATCACCAACACCTCCAGGGAGCTCTTGCTGCCTACACTATCTGAAAAAAGCCATTTTCTGTGCTGAAGTAATATTTCTTGGCCTTTTCTGCACTTCTGGCTGAGACTGACATGAAAAAAAGCTGCCGTTCCAAAGCATCGAGAGAACAAGCAGGCAGTTAGGAAGCCATGGGTCCAAACCTCCACAGACAGGAACGGACAAAGCCAGAGTGCTCCCTGCTCAGGTACAAAGCCATCAGCGACAGCAACCCACCGTGCACAAAGCTGTCCTCATGTTTGCTAAACAGGGAGGATTCAGTCTCCTCCTCTCCAAGCCATGTAGGACTTGAACTCTTCATGTTTCCCTCACAGTCACACAAAAATAATGAAGGGACACTAAAAACTGACAGTTGCTGATCTTACAAACAAATACAAGCCACACTCCTGGTGCTCCAAAATAGAGGAATTTCAGCAGCACCAGCAACTGGATATGAGCGGTTAGGTCAGATTCTGGTGCTCAAGATAAACAACCTTCCCCAGGAGCTCGGGCCGGGGAGGAGGTACCCCAGTTCCCAGAAGGGGCCGCACTGCCGCAGCTAAACTGCTAGGGCAGTATGCTCTCGATTACCCACCCCCTGTGTAATTTCAGGAAAATTTATTCTGTAAGTTGCAGACCTTTTTTTGACACTTAACTTGGCGTCCAGCAGTGATTTCATGTCCAAGTAAACCTGTCATCTTTACTCCTTTTATTTCCCATCTTACAGGGAAAAAAAAAAAAGATCCAGACATTTTCCAAGCAAAAACTAAACTCTCCAAACTGAAAGATCTGAGTTTTCATGTTTGCTTAAAATGCTCTATTCAGGAAGGGGGTTCTCAAGTTAGCAGTGCGCTTCCCTCCCACATCCCCACTAAATCACCAGCTCCAGAGAGTGTGACTCAGAGAATGTGTAAGCCTGAGCCTCATCTCATAAACACAGCGTTCCCAAGCCCCGAGTTCTAGATTCCTTGTTAGAGCAGTGCAACCCCAGGTCAGGGCAAATAAGGTAAAGAGACCATTCAAGTTCAACTTCTGACACTGTTCTTTTCTCCACTGAAGTTGTAGGCACAGGCCAAAGGGGCCGTTTTCTCTATTGTCGTACACTAAACTGCTGACAACCAAGAAGTATGAACACTTGGCAGAACTTCAAACTCCAACAATAAGCAATGAGCACAAGGAGACTGTTCAGCGTCGCTTTGCTGGATCTCTCCTTCTCTACCTTGTGACATTCCAGAGAGCTGTGGGCATGCTGTCTGTGTGCTTTGGCACCCCGTCCGGTCTGCTCAGCCCAGGGGGAGAAAGAGGAACTTGATGGGGACAGACTGAAGCACTGGGGGCACAGCCAGGAACAGGAGCCCCCCCCCAACTTCCAGACATGGGTCTCCTGCTAAGCACCTGCAACAGGAACTCACTGGAACATGTTATCACAAAAGCCATGCAATGCTGAAAGGTTGCATGAGTGGAGAGGCAGTCAGCAGGGCCTAAAGGCTGCACCCCTCCTGCCCTCTGTAACACCTCCCCTAATCCCGGTGTCTAGGGCTGACGTGGTTTGATTACACTACCCTCGCCTGTTCACCCCACATCCTGCCCTCCACCCACCCTTCCTGGTCTGTTTCCTCCATAGCCCAGACCTTTTCCCATCCCCTCTTCCATCAGAAACCTCTAGTTGTGTGGACCATTTCCTTTCGGCTCGGTCATCACTCAATGGAAGCCAGATTATCTAATATACTATTTTTTGCTAATATACCACCCTTCCCAGTGGATATAAGCATTTATCAATTTCTTTCTGGAGACAGGATCTCAACCCAAAAAATGATGTAAGTGTGGAAGCCAAGGACTGGAGCTCTGAGGGGGCTGACACTGAATGGGATTGGTCAAGCAGCAGAACACCAGCTGCAACTTTGAGTGAAAGAAGAGGTTCATTGGCTCAGGGGATCAGAAAGGGGAGGGATGGGTGGAGACAGCCTTGAGTGCAGCTGCAGAGAACTCTTTGGGACCCACTGTGGTCATGTAACAGCATTCACCTGTGTGCTGTCCCCTGTCTTACCAGTTTCTCCACTCGGCAGTGCTGTGTCATCAGCCTCTGTGGGCCGCACACCCTTACAGCACTCCATCCAAAGGCGTCCCTTCCTCAGGGAAAGGACTCTTAGTTGGCTCTGCTTGGGTCACATGCCCATTCCTGAGCCCATCACTCCCACCAGGACATTTGGCCAGCATTTTCATTTCTGTTGCTACTCTGGCAAATCATCCTATGGATGGTGGCTTAAAACAGGACATGTTTCTTATGGTTCTAAGAGTCAAATATCCATGGAGATTTCACCAAACTAAAATCTAATGGCTGGAAGGCTGCCTCTCTTTCTGTAGGCTCTGTGGAGAAGCTGTTTATTTTCTCTTTCGACCTGTTCACAGAATTCAGTTCCTTGTGCATATCTGGTGGAGGTTCCTATTTTCCTGCTGGCTGTCATCTGTGGGCCATTCCCAGCTTTGAAAGGCACCCACAGTCCATGGGTTACAGTCCTTTTCTTTATCTTTAAAGCCCACAATTGTGGGTTTAATTCTTCCTCACCATTTAAATATCTCCTGTTTCTCTCTTCTGTAATTGTGTTTCTCTGCCCATTCTGCCTCGTTTCTCACTTTTAACAGCTACATGCCTATGTTGGGCCCAGGTAGATAATCCAAGATGAAAGCCCCACTGGAAAGTCTACACTCTAATTCCATCAGCAAAGTCTCTCTGGCCATATAATGGTCCTGTGTGTAAATGTCATACTTATATGTAAATTGACATGAATATATACAACATGTGTTCACGAATTCTGGGGCCAGAACATCATCGTGAGGGGGCATTATGTAGATGGCCACTGGCAGGGTTTGGTCACATATGCACCTGTGTGGCCAGGGAAATGGGTTGACATGGACTGATATGGGCTGATATGATTTATGGCTCCAACAGAACCACATAGAAGTGGGAGGAAGTTGTACCTAGCAAAGGACAGGATGCCATTAGCAGAAAAATAAAAAATAGACAATGTCCACTACATGGCAGGAAGGGCCTTTTTACACACTTAAATCGCTGCTTGAAGGTATTTGGGGGCTTTTTAGGTAGGAATTTCAATATCCCCAATGGTAAGTGCCTTAAACTTTTTTAATGAGTAATGAATGAGAAGGGAAGTGGGCCACAGGCACCAGATTCAACAGCTACCAAATCTGCCCATCAGCAAGTGCTATAACATTTGGGGCCTTAACCATAAAAAACACAAAGGAAACAGGGACTGATCATAAGGAACTATAGGAATTTGACCCAAAGAATCATGTTCACATCTAGCAACACAGGATGGTCAAGTTGTGCAAGAGAGGTACATTATTGCATCTGTAAGATGGAGGAGTCTGAACTGCTACTTAGGGCACGTTTGTTATGACTGAAACTGCTATAACTGGCCATGCGACTTTGAATAAATCTCACTGTGGGTCGTTTTAATCTCCAGTGAAAAGAGCAAGTGGTACTACCATGGACATTGATGAAGTGACAGCCATCAGCCCACACTCCTCACCCTGCCTGACACCCGTAGCCAATCACAGCATACTTTCCATTGAGTCCTACCCATGGCAGCTCTTGGACAGCCACTACTAGTTATCCAAGGTGTAGCACCAACTAATATCCCTCAGTCATTCTAGAGTTGAATCATTTCCAAGGTGCTCTCCACATCTGACATTTTATATCACAAGGTCCTAACGTAGAGCAACTGTGTAGGAGCAAATGAGACCTGTTTAGGTTCCTGTTTCAAGCTCTTTCAAGCTCCCAAATCTGGATTAGGATAAAGCTACTTGATGGGAAAGAGAAATAGGGCTTTAAAAAAAACCCTCATTATTTCAGTTAAGGGATAAAGGATGCTTTCAAATTAGATTTTTAAAACTTTCCCTTTTTAACCATAAGTCTTCAAATGACATGCAAGTGCTTTATAAAAAGGTTAACTGATCTTTGGTGGATAGAGAAATGCTTTAATATTATGTAGGCAAGAAATCTGGGTTTTTTGCTTTTGGTTATGGCAGAAATCAGTGGCACAGATAAACTGAGAATTTCTATAGGTTGGTTCCCTAGAAACTCAGAACAGAGGTTAGCAAAGAGGAAATTTACTCAGGTGCCATCTCAGGAATAATACCTATGGGAGAAGAAAAAGAAACAGAACTTGTCCGAGGATAAAATTGTGGGTTTGGGAAAGGTCTCAGTTGCTGTACAGGGAGATCTGATACTGGGCTGGCCTATCAGAAATGACCCTAGTTCAAATAGGAGTAGACCTTTTTAGATATACTCGGACCAATCATTGAACGGAGGGTTCCCCCCAGCTCCAAGGAGGCCCTCAATGAAGCAGCTGTCCTCAGTAGAGGCTGTTTCCACGGCTCATGGGAGAGAGCTGTCAACCAGTAGCAGGTTGGGAGACTGGGAGAATACGTAGTTCCTGCGATCTTGAGGGATAACCTGGACAGAACACATAACTGGGAAGAAAAACAAATGGGATATTCTACTCGCATTCTTTCCAGGTGATCAGCAGTGGCACAGGTATAATGTTCTGCTGTCCACCATCCCGACAGGGGCCATCCCCCGGTACCCTGGGGTAGTCTGCAGCTCCTTCAGTCCTCACTCCAAGGCAAATCTTCTGGTGGTGCTCAGGAAAAGGAAGCCAAGAATAGGACACATTAGCTGATGGGTAAGCCTCATGAGTTACCTTCTGTTCATTTTATAGTTTAAAAGTTCATGGACAAATAATATTTCCCACATATTGTAAGTTCTATAGAGACACTGTCTTTGTCTGCTAGTGCTACTAAATCAAAATATCACACATTGAGCAGCTTAACTAAAGAAACTTATTTTCTCAGTATTCCAGAGGCTGTAAGTCCAAGATCAAATGTTGACAGATTTGGTTTCTCCTGAGGCCTCTCTCACTGCCCACTGTGGCCTTCTCTCTGTTGCATCTCTGGTGTCTCTCTCTCTTCTTATAAGACCAGCAGTCCTGTTGCATTAAGGGCCCACTGTTATGACCTACTGAACCTTAATTAGCTCTTCAAAGGCTCCAAATAAAGTCGTGTTCGTGGTGAGGATCTCAACAGACAAATTTCTCAGGAACAGTAGAGTCCATAGCAGTAGCATAGAAAAATTCTTTTAACACACTCTACCCTTTAATTTATACATGCAATAATGGCAGTAGGCAAAACTTTATGCACAGATGCCATTAAAGCATGTGCTTGAAGTCTTTCATCCCCTTTTGTTTTTGCTCCATTGTGTAAATCTTATTGTTTACATTAGAGTTCAGAAAATTTCAGAGAGAGGATAAATTACCCTATTCCTCACAACCACTAAAAATTATTAAAACAGTTGACATATTTCCTTTCAGGCTTTCTTCCCTGATATATATAAATTTCTTTTAAGGATTAGGTATTCCAGACACTATTCTGTAACTTCACTTTTTCAAGTACATATTATCAGAAACATTTCCATCGAAAAGGAAAACAATATATTAATAATTAAATGTCCAGTATTTTATTTTGAAAGTCATTGCACCAAATATTTGCATGTAAATATCTTCTTGCACGTCTGGCTTCCTAATCCTTTACTTTCATTTCATTTTCTTTTTCTCTCTTGCTATCCAAATTTTCCATCTCCTTTTAGGCCCATTTCAAGTCCTACTTCTTTAAAATAAGACAGTTCTGGCATCCCTGGAGCATAATAACTTGGCCTTCCTTTGCTTTCAAAGCATGTGTTTTCTGTGTTATTTGCTTGATCACACTTCTTGTGATACGTCTTGCACTATTATTGTACTGTACTTTTGTTCTAATCCTGTTTCCTAGTACAGTTGTAAGCCCCTTGAGTACTAAACATGCACCTTTATTTATTGCTTCTCACTCAAGATTGGTGTGGGTTGATTGACTGGTTTGCTGGTTGGTTTGCTATTTTCTAAAAATTAAATCTCAATGCCCAGTTGTCTGTGGAAATTACTTTTCTCCCCTACTTATCCTTTGGAGGGTACTGGTTTGTGACACTTCCACAGCAGGACTAAATTGCAAGCATTGTGTTCCTTTGTGTTCCCCTGATTTCCCCACTCCGTGTGCCTTGACAGCGGGATGGTTCTATTATGTTATGTCCTATTGTGTCTTTATAATAGCTTAATTACTGTGTATTGGCTCCTGGCTGCGAACTGGGGAGATGGCAAACCCTATAAATAAAATGTGCTATCAGTGACATTAATATGCTTCCAGATTCAGTTGTGTCTACATTGCACAGGTTCACATTAAAATTCAAAGTGTTGTCAAATACACATTATAGGTAAAGAATCTATTTTAAATTCCTTTAGAGAGTGAATTAAGCTTCAGTCAAAACATGTTCTGGAATGAATAACTTCGATGTTCTGACACTCCCTGCACCGTGAGGCAGTCAACACCCACACTTTCTCCTGGCGCGGTGGAAGGACAATCGGCCAATGCTAGAGACACTGGAAGAAGATTCACCTTTGTGCCCACTCCAGAGAAGCAAAACTTTAGATTATTACTAAACCAAAGTTATTGGTATCTACAATATATGTAAAACTATCCAGTTCGTTCAGGGGTGCACACGACGCATTGCTGTAAATGGCTAACTCGCCAAAATTAATTCACTTTCAGGGCTTCGATGAAGAAAAGAAAGGGAAGGAGGGGTGGAGCAGGAAGGAGACAAAAGACAGCAAGTTGTAAAGGGAAGAAGGAAGACAGTTAAGGGAGAGAAGGGAAGGAAGGAGCCCATACGTACACGCACACCCACGGTGCCCACGGAGAAGCGGGCCTGTCCATCACCTTCTCCCTCAAAGCACTTTTACATTTTAGTTTTCAGGTTAAATAAGCAACCATTATAACAAGACCAGATCGAGCCCACGGTCAGCCAAATCAGGGCATGACATTTTTTATGTTGCTGCTGTGAGTCAACCGTTTTAGGGAAATAATCTTTCCTCATGTCTTAAAATTGTTTGGTTTTCTTTTAGAAATGAATGCAAGAAATAACTTCCTTCTTTCTGAAGGCTCACACCGTCTCACATCACCCTTGAAATTCGGATGCTTATGTAAGTCACCCCAGGAAGGGGAAGGCGGAGCATGCAGCACTGTCTTCCTAAAAATTATTCTTATGTTTGACTGGACCATGTGGAGACATCCACAGGTCCACATTACAAGTTGTCCTTTTGTGCGAGCTACACTGGCCGCCAATTCCCGTCACCTGAAGAGGAATAATTCTCAGGAGAAAGAAAAAGTCACTTCACTACTCTACACCTGTCAACCTAGAGTCACGTCGTGTCGCCTGGTCATTTGCTGGTTTGTTGCTTCTGTCCTTATTTCCTGCTCTGGGCACAGGCGTCAGCTCCATGTTCAGTGTCCGTGGGTCTATGGCACGGTGCCCTCACAGAAGTGGGAGATAAGGCGAACAAGGAGCAGAGCGAGAATGAGCGAGAGAAAGGGCAGAGGGTGAGGAGGGGCCAGGCAGCTGCCTGCTCCTTTGCCTCCTAACACAGGCGGACAAGTCCTTAAGGAAACTGTAGGTGTCTGGTGGGGGAAGCCACTGACACACATGCCTAGCACATAAAACTCAGCAGTCAAAATCAGTGCTCTGTCTAAAAGTGATACCCTTTTCTTAAAAAATCAAAAGGGATGCAAAAATCCATTGTAAGCAAATTACCAAATTTTCAAGTAAATACAGATCCAATGCTGTAGGTAGGTGACCTTTACCTGTCTGGGTCCTGGGTCTTAATGCACAGCAGAATGCATGTTTCCTTGATTTAACCATTCACCATATATACATATGTCACCATATCTTGTTTTTGCCCAATAGCCAGATTTTATTTGTTAAATAAACAAGCAAACATATAAATAGGTGGGAAAAGGTTCCAGAACAGGAACACGCACCAACTCTATCTAGATTCCTACCGTATATGATTCTCTTATTAGATGCAATCCACCTCTCATGGTATCTATATAGTTGAGATTTTACTAAGCCCCCATGTCCAAGATAATATAATTGACAAACCCATCCTGGAGAAAAAGTAGTAATAAAAGGAAAGAGAAACCGTGATAACAAAATTAGTGCAGATAGCCCCTAGGGGTGGCAGAAGTGGGTGACACCACTAACAATAAAATTAACTTGAAAATTAAGTAAATAACAATGTCCTCTGATGTTAATCTCAATTAATAATGGATCTATATCAATTATAGTCAGAGCCAGCTGTAAAGACAAAAAAACTATCTCGGGAAAACAGGTTTGATTGCAGCTCCAGAGTTTTTGAATAAAAGCTTATGAATCTAGGGTGGACTCTCTGGAAAAAATGGGCTTGTTAAAGGGAATGTTGCTTCTTTGCTTTCTGTACATAATAACCAGATAAGACACACTCATAGATCTAAAAGAAAAGAATCAGTACAACTATAACAAGTATTGGAAAAGTATTTGTTTAGGTGAGAAGATTGTGAGTATCTGATGTCTTGAATGTGGGGTTTCTATGTTTATAGTAATATGCTTGCAAAACCATGGCAATAATAAGGCTTGATCGGGCACAGAAGCATAGAAAAAGGAGAATGACATAGGAAAATAGGCATCCTGCCAATGGGAAACAGTGCTTGTCCTCATACTATTGCTGTGAAATAAAGTAACCTCAAATTTTAAGGCTTAAACCACCCTCCATTTTATCACACTCACGGCCTCTCTCTATCCAGAATTTGGACCAGACACAGAGGGGCTAGCTTGTCTCTGTAGCATGTTGTGGACCTTAGGTGCTGAGACAGGTGCTGAACACCCTCAACATCTGGGCACCAGAATCATCAGAAACCTTCCTCTCTCATATACCCACCCTGGGCTAGGATGATTCCAAACTAGGACTGTCATCAGAGTGCCTGTATGTGAGCTCTTGGTGTGTGACCTGGCTTTCTCAAATGGCACAGAGAGTAGACAGCTCTCTCCCAGTGCAGCTCATGGATACAACTACGAAGGTTCCGATAAACAAGGCAAAGTTGCATCACTTTCATGACTGACCCTTGGAAGATGCACAGCATTGCTTCCACCAGATCTGCTGGTTCAAGCGGCCCTGAGCCTGCACAGACTCACAGGTAGAGGAATTAGACCCACCTCTTGAAGGAAGAGCGGCAAAGATACACGGCAGAAGATCGCGTGGGACAGAAGGAAATCCTGCTGCCATTGTTGGGCAGTGCAATCTACCACAATGTGTAAGTTTAAATGCCCAATTTCTCTGACAAAGGCAGGTAGAGGTGCCTCAGCCTAACGGGGACATGTGCAGTTTATTACGAGAAGCACACCGCAGACTCTCCTTGTTCTGATGCTCTGACAAGGCAGCTTTTCACACAAGTTGCTGGCACATAGCACAGAGAGTAGGAGCTGCATGGCGGCAGTTACATTTCTCACTGCACTGGAAGAAGTGGCATTTCCACTGTAAGTACCCTTGTCTCTAAACACGTAAGCATGGGGCGCTCTCCCGTCCCTGGAGTCACATCCGCTCTAGGGTGGCTAAGATCAAGGTCAAGTTTCCATGGTCAATGCTTCTTTGCGGGGTTGGCCAGGGGCACCATCCAAGCTTCCTAATGATATCCTTGGCCCCCTCCACTTGGAAACCAAGAATAAGTTGCAGGAGTGTAAACCAAAGTGGGCAAGGGGGTGGAAGGAGCCATGAAGGAGAAGAGAGAGAGGCAGTCCCTGGGAGGTGGAAACAGCATCAGGAAAGGAAAGGAGTCCTGTGTGGTACACACCTGTAATGCCAGCAGTTGGAAGGCTGAGGCAGGAAGATCGCCATGAGTTCAAGGCCAGCCTGGGCTATATAATACATAGTGAATTCAACTCTAGTTGGAACTACATAGTGACATTCTGTCTTTAAAAAAAGCAAAGGGAGCTAGAAGGAAAATATCATGGCAAAGAGAGAAGTTAAGAGGCTTGTTTCCAAACCAGGTCACACTTAACCTTTTCCCAGTCTCCAAGTCCGCATCTCCGTGGGCAGTCATCAGACGGGCTGGGAGACTCAGTCAGTCCTGAGGCTTGCCAGTCTTTGAGCCCTGATGTCATCTTCCTGACTTTACTCCAAATGCCTACTCAAAAATGGCCCCTAAGCACTGAATCCAGCACTCAGAGCACCAAAGGCGCTCCAGCGCACAGCCCCTGCTGGCTCGGGGGGCCTTGGGCCAGTACATTTCCCCATCGTAGTCCTAGAGTCCTCCTCTACAAATGGGTTTATCTGACAAACACTTGTATAAGGTTTTATTGTTTGCCAAGACTGTCCCAAGTGCTCAGCATGTAGTAACTCAGTTATTCCTCTTTGAGTTATTACTAGCATCTGCATTTCATAGATGAGGAAACCCAGATAAACTTGGTCCTTTATTATCCACATGCTTCCAGCCAGTTAGTGGTAAGACTGAGACTTAAACCCAACAAAGCCAACTCCAGATTCACTGGTTCTGCGTGAGGCTGGTGTGGCTGGGAAGCAAGCGACCAGGTGAAAAGGATAGGAGGGAAGAGGGGATGCCCGGGACACAGGTACATCTGGGCATGAGTGTGGGCCCAGCAGGACTTCTGAGGCTTTTCTTGTTCTCCCTGTGGCCTATGGGTCTCTCCCGGCCCAGGCAGCTGCCAGCTCTTACCCCTACTCATAGCTATGGGACAAAGGGTCGGGGGCACCGGCACAGCTGTCAGACCTGCTGGGGGACTGCAAACGTCACAACTGTGCTTCTGAGACAGTCTGCATAGGTGATCATGACCTTCTTTTAGGTTGAGATTAAGGGAGGTAGGAGTAGGGCTACTTGGTTAAGTAAAGAGCACCCCCTAAATTTAAATTTGAGGTTGAGATGATTAATTTTCCATATACTTGGGTTTCACTGCAACATTTGAGACATACTTATAAGTTTTTAAATATTTGGTTATCTGAAATTCTAGCTTACAGGGCATTCTGCATTTTCTTTGCCTCCTCCAGGCAACTTGCAGTATGGGCTTGTGAAATCTTCTGCAGTGTGAGTAGGGACATGCCAGGGAAACAGGACATGCCAGGCAGCCTCTGAAGTGCTGCATGGGTGGCAATAGGTATAGGGTGGCTCACTTGGGGAGGTGAGAGAGCTGGCCTGTCCCCTAAGGGAGGCAGTGCCCTGCATCCAGAATGGGCATTTCCACAGCATGCCAGGGCTCAGAAGAAAAGTTTAAAATTCCCTCCCAGTCTTCATGTTGTGCCACAGGTTTCCATGATTGTCCCATGCTTTGCAGGAAGCTCTCTACCCCTTCTTTTTATTCTGAAAAATTTCAAACTTACAGAGCACTGGGACATCTGCTTTCTCTTTCCATTGTGCATACATAGGTTGCATGCCCGTGCCTGTCTCTATTAGTCTGTTCAATGAACCACTGGCGAATTTGTCAGATGCTGGAATCCTTCATCTCTGAATACTTCAGCATGTGTCTCCTGGGAGCAAGCGCATTCTCCTCCAGGACCACAATACCATGACCACACTTAGGAAATTTAACATTAATACCATATTATTATCTAATATAAAGTCTACACTCAAATTCCTCCAGTGACCTCAGGAGTGTGTGTGTGTGTGTGTGTGTGTGTGTGTGTGTGTGTTAAATGTAAATTTAACAACCATTAAGGACACCAAATGCTTTTAATTATCATATTTCTTGAGTCTTTGTGCACCCAGAACTACCTCTTGGAGTGCCTACTGTGTGCTAGACAGTATGCAAGAGGCTTGGCATGCCTTATTTAATTTCATGCCTGTGAGGTAGGGCTATTCCTTTTACAGAGAAAACTGAAGCTTATTAAAGTTAAGTAACTTACCCAGGGTCACTTGGCTAGTAAATGGCATGGCCAGTGTTTGAACCCAACCCTGAGTGAAGACCTGGCCTCTCGTTTTCACTGTCCTCTGCATACTCCCTTCATGGGATGGCACAGAAAGAGTAACGCTGAGGTTGGAACCTTAGACCCACTCTGGGCAGTGAGAGAATACTCCACAGAGATAAGATAGGCTAAGAGAGCAGCTGATCAGGTTAGCAAGGGAAGCAGCATTGTGTCGAAGTTGGAAGTGAAGCCCTAAAGTAACATAGATCTAGGATCCCAGCTATGTTCTCTTAGCCTTCTAGAATCTTCTCTTTCCCACCTGTAACATGAGAGTAACAACAGTAACCTCAGAAGATTGTGGAAACCATTCAATATTTACATTAAGATCTTAGCATTGAATCAATCTGGTGCATGCGAGGGATTCAATAAATGATAGCAACCTCCATGGTTAAGTGACAGGAATAGTGGCCCCAGAGATGCCACTGTCAGCACAGGTGGGGCAGTAGGTGGACCTGAGAGACTGTTTACACTGCTGGAGACCAGGGAGACAAGTCCTGCTTTCTGACTTCGGCTCCCTTCAGGAGGGACAGAGACAAAAACGCTTCGAGTGGACAAACTGACATGGGGTATGCTACTGTCTGTAGCCCCTGGAGGCAGAGGGGGAGCAGGGCTCTCTCTCCTTGCTTCCCAGCATGGCCAGTGGTTTCCTGAGAGTTGGAGGCCCTGACTCTCTGGGACATGTGAGAGTGAGTTTCAGAAAGCTAAGGTGGAAGCAGGCTGTCAGGGGCTCTCCTGTGTTCCCCCCAAGAATTAGAATTCAAGTGTTGAAGCCTTGGCCCTAATAACTCAATATAGACTGTTTGGAGATAGAACCTTTAAATAGATGAGTTAAATAGAGATTGTCAGGGTGGGCCCTAAGCCAGTCTGATGATGTTCTGCAAGGAGAATATTTAAGATTACAGACAAATGATGTGCGTGCCTGCGGAGGAAAGGCTGCGTGAGGACACACGTGCCATGGAAAGAGCCTCAGGAGATGCTGCACCTGCCACGCCTTGATCTTGGATCCAGCCTTCACAGCAGGGAGAAGTACATGTCTGTTGTTGAAGTCACTCAGTCTGGGACTTTGTTATGGCAGCCCAAGCGGACTGGTCGCAGACCTTCACATTCCCAGAAGTTTGCGTGCATGTGGAGAGGGGTGTGGGGGGCTGAAAAAGGCACAGCCAGAGACAGACACAGCCCTCCAGGGGGGTTGCACGGCTCTTTGGGGGAAAGTGAAGGTCATGCATTATTACCACCCTCGACCACCCCAACCCTCCTCCACTGGGAGGAGGCAGGAGACAAGCCAGCTTTACAGACAGCGGTGGTCAAGTCACCAGCCCCGCTAAATACTCTGAAATCAGAGTGTGGACTGGTTGAAGTTTTAAGGTCTCCTTGTTTGACCAGAATTCTAGGATGCCTGTAGCAACAGCAGGAGAGTCGGTTGGTTAGAAGAGCCCTGTGGCTGAAGGCAGCTCCCCATACACTCAGAGAAGGGCCCACACATCTTGTAAGAGCCGGCAGAGCCGAGAAGCAGAGCCAGGTCCTGTATATGGTGTGAATCCGAGCCTCCTTTTCCCATGAAGGAGGCTGACAAGGCAGGGCAGCACCAGGGCCAACCTCAGGGCAACTGTTCTCCTGGACACCAAGTGGTCCATTGTGTGACATTGGCAGCATAAAGTGCCCTCTTCTTTGTTATGGAGCTGCATGGCCTCCCAGGGCACTGAAAGCCCAGCCAATCCAGGGATACTGCCAGGCCACACAGGAAGACGGGAAGTTAGAAAGCTGCTAGGAGACCAGGACAGAGAGGGGCCAACAGTGACACGCCCCACCCTCCTGACCACACCCACTCCCAAAGGACAAAGGGGCACCTGCTGACCTCAGAGCAGGGAGGAGCTTGCTGGCTTTGCTCCATCTACCCCCATGTGGGGCACAGGCTCAGCTCACGGGGTGGCGGCCTCTGAAGCACTCACTTATAACGCCCTTGAAAGCCACTAACAAGCCAGGCACCAGGTTAACACTGCTGCACAACATCCCACACGCAGGAGACCCTCTTTTTGAATTGCTTTTTGCTACCCAGCATTTATTTTTCTCCCTCCTATGATCATCCCTTGTCAAGGACTTAAGCAGAATTATTCCTTTCCAGGTCAGGAAAATAGAGGGTGGTACGGGGACTCACCAGATGACACAACAGGGACTCAGCAGATGACACAGGGCACACGTGAGCCTGGGCAAGGGCTTCCCCAAGCCCCAGATCAGGGTTCCCATTTCCAGATCTACCTTCAGCTTGTTTTCTCCTGAATTTGCTATGTTCTTAGTTTCCAAAACATTTTATCCATTCTGTGTCACAAACAAAATGTAAATGTTCAAATAATTGAGAAATTATTTTCCATTTTTGCTTGTACATCTGATGTACATCTGGATGGATGGCACTGGGCACGCTTAAAATAAAGGGAAATAAATAGCTCTGAGATGTGACAGCAGATGCATTTGCTCAAGAGCGAATGGCAAAGATCTGCATTCATTTTTACAGTATTTCATCAGACATATGGTGAACAAGGCTAGGTGATTTTTATTTAAAAAGTCAGTTGTGCCGAATTCAGAATTTAAAGGCATACACAGACAGTCGTTCCGCTCCCCGTGGGCACAGGAGCATCCTTATTCGTGGGGATGTCGTTACTGATCTTTGAAAGGCAGGCTGAAGTTTTCAGAGGGAGTGCCAGTTTCCAGCGTGAGGCTCAGCCATGCGAGGAGAAAACCAGAGGCGCCAGCTGTCTCCGCTTAAGGCTCAACCCTCAAAGCTGCGGGCTGCAGGTGAAATGATTCTGGGGTGGGGACCCCCAGTCGCCCTTCTGCTTGGCTCTGCCCTCCTTCTCGCAATCTGTCCCCGCCAGGGCAGCCGAGAGCGGGTGTCCCGGGTGGATAACTGACTACGTTAGCATCCTTCCCAGCTCATTTTTCCTTCTCATTTCCTGATTAGGTCTCAGCTGAGTGTGCTCGCCGTGGGGCTGCGGAAGTACCCGCAGGAAAGAACCAAAGACACGGGGGCGTGGTGGAGCCTTCCCCACGCAGACCAGAGGCGGCCTGCGCTTTGTCCCCCGTGGGCGCCCGTGAGGCCAAAAGCGGAGCGTGCGGGAGAGCACCGTGCCTGTGCCTGCACTTAACTTCTTTTCCCCCCAAACTTTATTTTTATCTGTACGCATTCGCAGGACACAGTGGTTGCGTTTCCCATGGGGGGCGGTGCCTGTTCACAGCACGGAGTGATTCGCTCTTGCCCCTACCACTCCCCTGCCTCCCCCCGGCTCCCCAGCGCCGTTTCTTCAGCTCTTCTCTCTTCGCCTTCCTCTCCACTCAGCCCCTCTTCCCTGCACCTCTAGTTCCCCTTCCCCCTTGAAGTAGATTTCTCTGCTTCCTGAGAGAAAAGAGAGCTAGGGGCTGGGGGTATAGCTCAGTGGAAACAGCGCTTGCCTGGTCGGCACAAGGTCCTGAGTTCGGTCCCTGGTACTGCAAAAAGAGAGAGGGAGATAGGAAGAGTGCGGAAAGTGGGGAATTTACTTGTTTAAAACTTTGTATCAGATACTCCATAGCACTTTGTGTGTGACTAGACAATACACGTAAGTATAACTGCACAGATGTCTGTACACAGACCCACAGACTGCGTCGTCTCTCAGGTGATATAAGGCCCTAAGGGGCTCTTCTCTCTCTGGCTGTCTCTCTCTCTCTCTCTCTCTCTCTCTCTCTGATTCTCTCTCCCCCTCCCCTCCATCATGTGTGTGTGTGTGTGTGTGTGTGTGTGTGTTTGTTACTGAGGGTTGAACCCCAGACCTTCACAATGAACTACATTCCCAGTACTGTTTTATTCTTTATCTTGAGACAGGATCTCTCTTATCAGTTGCACAAGCTGGACTCAAATGGCATCTTCCTACCTTGGCCTCCCAGGGTTTTCTATAGCAATTTTGAGCATGTTCAATTTTTGCCTCACATACCGGCTTTAGAACCAAATCTCCAATGAAGATGCAACTGCACTTTTTTAACTGCTAAGGGGAGCATAACTATGCTAATTAGTGGGACTGGAAGCTTAAGCATCGTTAGATTGACGGAACCAGCGTTTGACTGAGGCCAGGTAACGAAAGCTGTGGTGGAAACCATTAAGAGGGGAAAGGACGCAAGAGCAAGTGGTGGGCGGGAGAAGAGGCTGTAGGAACTGCAGCAAAAGTTGCACCTCTCATCCAAGAAACAGGGCTCACAAAAGGCATGTCTGTTCACCAGCCAGTAGCGCAGGGTGGTGGAGTTCCCCGTCCTCCTCCTCCTCGTCCTTGTAACCATCATCAACATTTACCGAGCGGCTTCTCCTGCCCGACTGAAGAGACGTGGGCCAGTGACCAATGCGGGTGTCATTTGGTTTCGAAGAACTAACAGCTCAGAGTAGCTCAAATCACAGGGCATGGGCTGTAACAGAAAATGTGCAAGGCGTACAGGCAGGCTGCGGGCCTCTGGGAGGCAGTTAACAGCACTCTCAGTTGTCAGATCTCTTTTGACTGCTGCTTTCTGGAGACCAGCTCAGCCCACATGGCCAGTTCTAATGGAGACCTCAACCACCAAAGCTGTATGACCTGCCAGCTCTACAGTCTCCCACCACTGAGTCCTGGTCTGTTATGTCTCTCCGTGGAAACTCTTCCAACAAAGGGTAGTGGTGGGGAAAGGAACCCCACTGGGCCCGTGAGCGTGGGGGTGGGGGATACACTCTTCTGCCTTATGAATAGGACAGCTAGGGCCATGTGACAGCAGCAGTTGCTCCTCCCCCCTCCTCAGGTGGCTAGATGTGGGTGGGAACCGAAGCTGCCAGGTAAGAGGAGCCTGGTGGGTCAAGGTCACAGAAAAGCATGCCTCAGCACGGAATAACAACTTGTGTGAGTGAGCAGACCAGGATACTAAGTGCCTGGTTTGACTTAAGACTAAGTGATTTCTGAGCCATCTCCCCAAATGAACAAAGTCATCTTCTCTACCCACCCCATAATTTATCGGCTTATTTGGAAGTTCTAAGCACAGTATTAAGTATTAATGGACATTATGTCACTTAACCCTTACAACCCTATAAGGGTTGAATCCTATTATTGTTACCAATTTACAGATGAGGAAACTGGAAACTGAGGCTCGGCAAAGCTAATGAAAGTCCAAATTTACAGACCTAGCAGCGGCAAAGTAAAGACAGACACTCAGGAGCCAACTACCTACCTGTATTTAGTTTGCCCTAGTTTGAGGGCTTAAATACACGAGCATAAAATAAAATTTAGGGTCTTTCTACAGAAGCCCCTAAGAAGAAGAGTTTATGATCTATATTCCAGATCTTCTCCTGCTTGCTGTCACCAAGTTATTTGTGACATTCACACCAAGTTTTCAGGGGGCATTTAAAATTGGCATTGCCATCAGCAAATGGTCACTGGGCACCTGATATTTGCAGACACCTGTCAAGGACATAGAAAGCGGGAGGCAATTCTTGAGCTCTGTTGAATGCCCCTCACACACTAGAAGTACTGGGTTCACTGGTTGCCCTCATTTCTACAGGAGAAATCATTGCCATTCCTTCAGTCCTACTTTCTAAACCAGCAGTCAGG
>PVLD010005243.1:0-41380 GCA_004027595.1 Dinomys branickii
ATACATGGAGGACCCCAAAAACTCCACAAGAAAACTCCTGGAATTAATTGACAAATTCAGCAGCGTAGCTGGATACAAAGTCAACACCCAAAAATCAATAGCATTCCTGTACACGAACAACAAACAGACTGAGAGAGAAATTGAGGAAAACATACCTTTTACAATAGCAACCAAGAAATTGAAATACTTAGGAATCAATATAATTTTCTAATGAGGGTTTGGGTATGTGTGATTCTCACCAAAACTCATGCAGCAATTTGATTCTCACTGTAATGCTGTTGAGATGCAGTGGGAGCCTTAAGAGATAATTCAATCCTGGAAGGTCCACCCTTACAAATGAATTAATGTCTTTCTGGAGAAACTGGATTAGGGGTCTTAAAACTGGATTAGGTCTCAGAGGAATGAGTTAATTTCCCCAGAACTGGAGTAGTTACCAAGAAAGCAGACTATTATCCAGAAAGGTCATCCCTAATGTTTTGCCCCTTCTGAACATGACAGCTTACCACTCCTGTATAGTTCCCTGCCATGTAATGTCATCATCATGAGGCCCTTGCCAGAAACCCAACAAGATGTGGGTACCATGCTCTTGGACCTCCAGAAGCTCTGATCTAAATATACCTCCTTCTTTACACTTTTCCCAGCCTCTGGTATTTTTCTTAGAGCAACACAAATGGACAGCAACAATTTACCTTAGCGAGAAAAGTAGAACGAGGTCAACACACATTGAATGCCCCAGATAAACTTTGAGACACAGATAAGCCCTTCCACAGTGAAAAGCTTATCTTGTCCTTCAATGCTATTCACAATACCTAGAGAAAAACAAAAAGGAACTACTAATTCACAGCTACATCAGCCATTTAAAGTCCTTCCTGAGAAAAATAGTGCCATCAGATAGTTTCACCTCCTCCAGTTCTAAAAAGATGTAACCCTGGTCTCAGCTTTGTGTGCAGTGAACCAAAGGCAAGTTATATAAACATGTTCACAATGGCAACTGTGCACCAGATTTACTAAAGCCCGAGAGGTCAGCATTTTTTAAGGGCGGCCCTACCTGGGTTACATCAATCACTTTCCTCTAGGCACAGCCTGCAGAGATGTGCACAGGTCAGCTTCCCACACATTAGCCATGTGTGCTGAAGTCTGAAGTGTAAAGCTCTCAACTCTTGTCAGGTTAGCATCCTCAGCCCCATTTTTTATATGTTACTTTGGTTGCAGTCTGACCCTCTTTATTTCACAAATCTCATAGTCCTCTGAATTAAGATACTAGCTTTTTTGAAAATCCATAAACAATTCATTTTCTTACATACAGATTTGGAGCCAATGGTGAGTAAAACCCAAGAACGAGGGAACTGTAGATGAAGGTATCTGTGGTTATTACTGATAAAGCTGTAGGATAAACTGGTTTTATATCTCAAGCTAAATGGTACTGCTAATATTTGGTGCCCACACCTGCCAGACGTACCCACACAATTTCAGACTCAGGTGGGCAAAGATAACTTGCTTCCTGACTCCTACTCTGTGCAGAAGACAGACAAGGAAGTAAGCCATGCTTCCCAGTTCATCAACCAGATGAACCGTGCTGTGTGTGTGTGTGTGTGTGTGTGTGTGTGTGTGTGTGCGCGCGCATGTGTTACAGTAATGGGAATGGGAATTTGGAAGTGAGGAAGGATATAGTCAAAAATATTCGGCCAGTGACAGCTTTGGTCACATGTGTAGGACAAGAAAGGAATGTGCTTTTTCCTTTGTCAGTTTTGAGTCTTGCACGGGCTTCCAGAAGAGATAGCTAAGGACTAAACAAAATAGTACAAAGCTTCAAAAAACAAAAAGTCAATTGTCTGCTCCAAAGAAGAATAGAGAGGCTTCAAGTTCTCTTGGAAGTATGTCTTCTTTATTCCAAATGCGCCCTTTTCATAGAGTCTTCTCTGTGTCTTTGTTATCAGCGTAGCTCAACTTCTGTTCTGAGTAGCTGCCAGACCCAGTGGGTGGTGTGACAGGGCCCAAAGAGAGAAAAAGTTAGCAGTGAGAATCCTAGAGCTCCTTACAATAAAAACAGGGAGTTCTCAGCATAAAACTTCCCTGAGCTGTAATATGAATCACACAGGGCTCTAACATTAAAATAAAGTTAGCAGTGGAGGGGAAAAAGCATTTCAACGTTTTTCCTCTTCCTTTCACTGCTAGTAAGATGACATTATCTTAAGCCTAGATGGTTCTGAATGGCCAAACATCTGCATAATAGCTTCTTTTTGTCCTTTTATTGCATTAAATAATTGTCCCTATTACCTCCAGCATTCCCAAGATAAGTCTTTGTGGCAGGGATTTTAAAACTTCATTTAACTTACTTTGAAAAGTCACAGGACAAAGTTCACCTACAGTTTTATTCCTTGTCAGGATAGACAAGGTTCTCTGAACAAGATCACAAAATAAAGTTCTCTGATGATTGTGCTATAAATTGATGGGGTATAAAGTGAATTAAACTAACATTATTTTAGGTACTAAGAAAACTATGGAAGCTTCTCCTGAGGTAAGTGTGAACAGGAGATTGTCTAACTCCAAATAATTAATACCAAGATTTAGAAGTCTGATAGGCTTTGTCTTAAACAGTCAGGAATATTTGAAGGTTGTTGATGAGACTGCTTATGCAATTATATTGCCAAGACCCACCTCCCCAGATTAAAAATCCTTCTTTCTCCTGTACAGTCTTCCATATCTGGCTCTGATAGAGATAATCAAGAAACAAAGTTTGCAGGAACAACTTTTCAAGAATTGTAGAACAATTTCCTGCTAAGGAAACTATAAAAAATGCTAACAACACTTTTTAGAATATGCTAGTGAGCTACAGTGAAGAACTTCCCGATTGTCTCATTTGGCTTGGGCTACTATTAAAAAATTACTATAGGCTGGATGGCTTAAACAGCATTCATTTCTTATAGTTTGGGAGGCTGGCAAATTCAAGACCAAGGCACTAGCTATCCAGTGTCTCCTGAGGGTTCTCTTCTTGTCTTAAAGATGGCCGTCTTCTTGTATCTCTCACATGGACACAGAAAGAGATTGGTACTGAATGGTGGATGTTGTAGTCTGGGGTTTGCAAAGGGAAGCAATTTAATACAAGACACATATGTATAGAATTATTTTATAATAGTCACCCAAAGAATCATATACAAAGAGAGTATAGGAAATCTGTCCACACGCTAAAGGCCAAAGAATCCAGCTAAGGGCCTGGATCTCACGGCAACGTCCTGCATGAGTCCAGCTTAAGACCTAGAGCCCATAACAATGCCCCCTGAGAGGTTTTTCCAGCACAGAAAGAAGTAAAACAGAATAAAATGCCTTCATTGCCGGCACAGAGAAGACCACAGTAGGAGAGAGGGATGTGGAGCTCCTGACGGCCTGGCCTAGGGTCAAAGGTTAAAGAGGCCCAAGCTGGAGGTGGGATTTAGGGGGTGGACTGCCTGACGTGGCAGATCAGGATTAGGCAGGAGAGCAGGAAAAGGAAACAGGATATTACAAAAAAGGGAATTACGTCGGAATTTGACTCAGAGGAAAAGGGTGGGGCTTAGCACATGACCTCCAGTGGGTGGCACCATAGTGATTCGGCAGGAAGTACAGGGAAGGCAGAAATCCATCACCCTGCATGAGTCCAGCTGGAGGCCAAGAGCCCACAATGTCTCAAGCAGGCCTGTTTCACTGATCTGCTCAGGGAAGGCCCAAAAGGCAGTGGTGGGAGCTAGAAAGTCTGTACCAGTGAGATGAAGGATCTGTGCCAGCAGGCTGAGGGATCTGAGCTGGAGACAGGAAGTGATGCTCAAAGTAAGAACCAGTGCTCCCCCAAAAGGTTCCATGGCCATCTTCAGTGACTGTGAGGTCCAGAGTTCCTCTAATAATGACAGCCGAGCTCCTATCAGGAAAGCCAGCACAACAAGCTTCTCCAGAAGACTGAGTAGGGCACCATCTTCCCTCCAGAGCCAGGAAGCAAAGCTCAAAGTAAGGACCAGAGCCCCCCCAAAGTGAACCACAGCCATTCCCAGTGACACCAAGATCCTGAGCTCTTTGGACAACGACAGCAGCAAAGTTTGTCAGGAAAGCCAGCATTACAAGCTTCTCCCAGAAAACCAAGAGCTTCCTACAGCTTCCCAGCAGCTTCCTACAACTTGTACAGGTTTTCCTCCTCTCCAGCTATGTCTCTTATGCTGCTGGCAACAATCCTCAGGTGGGCCTCCCACACCCAGCACCACACTGCTTCAGTTCAGCTGGGTGTTACAAGTTGACCACCAATTGTCAGTCCACCACACCTAATCCCACAGATAGATGCAGGTTCTTGTATAAGGTAAGCAAAGAATTGGAAGTGTACCTCCACTGGTAAAAGTAAAAGCAGCTATAACTGCTAAAGATGATGGGAAGGTGTGTTCAGGGCAGGTCCGTGACAATAAATAAGAATGTGGCACAAACAGAAAAGCAGTATCAGAGCAATGTGAAAATAAAAAGCACATAGATGATTCAGGCTTTTAGATTTTAAAAGAAGTGCACCTCAGCCTGAGTGCCTCTCACTAGATTTCTGGGTACGGCTGACAGGAATGTCTGACAGGGTGCTTGTTATTGGTGTTATAGTCAACTGAATAGATATAAATATTAGAGAGAGATACTATAGGCAGTCAGACAGTGCTGGGCCCTCACGGGAGCCAGTGTGGAAGACAAGATACCTTGCAACTGTGAGAGAGACAAGCACTTGCACTGTGGGCCAGATCTTAAGACAGAAGATAAAACAAATGCACGCACATACCTCCCTAGGGATGGACACCAGGGATTGATATTCTAAATAGGTCTCTATCACCTTGAAAAAGCCAGGGAAGAGTCATTACCCAAGCCCCTACAGGAAAAGCCCCTGTGCTGTATTCGTGCCCACTTGGTACATGACTCACCCATTTGATCCTGATTTAATCAATTTTACCTGAACAGTGATGCTTGTAATCTTATTGGCTGACCATAGCTTTATCCCACCTCCTGCCCACCTTGTGAGTTCCCATGTTTCCCACCTTGGACCCGCCTCACTTCATGGTTTTCCTCTAAAAAAATTCCTAGAGAAGACAGGTTCCTTGACAGCCCACTCAGACTCCCTTCTGTCCCTCTCTCAGACCGAAGCTTTCTCTCCCTCAATAGATATATACTGCTCCTAACCTCCATAGTTCCTAAAATTCATTCTTCAGTTTTAGAGAACACAAACTCATCCCAGATATCTTTCAAGTTGAAAGTTTCTTTCCTCTGTATCACTGGGTTTTTGGGTTAGCCAGCAGAAAGAACAGGTTAAGGCCCTTTTGGGCACAGTTTTTGTTGGTTTGTTTCTCTCTAAAATGCTTCAAATTCTTTTCTTCTTTCCCTGTCTGTCTTTCCTAGGCAAAAGAATTTAAGAGACTCTTCTCCTGGTGCTGGAAATTGTTTCCTGCTTTTCCCCATGATGGTGCTGGTGGAGGGTGATCTGTTTTTCTTCCAGCCACAGAAGACCTACAGGACTGCTTGAACTTTATTTCCTGTTTTCTTTCTCCCCTCCCCCCATTTACAATCACTCCACTGGTATAAGTCAAGTAGCCAGAAAACCTATTATTAACCCAGTTATAGAACAAATTGTTTAGGTACTATGTGTGGGAATTAGAGTTTTCCAAAATTATAGAATAAACTAAGTCTGTGAATCACGGTACCATTGTACTTCATTCTGCTTTGACTTATTTCTCTGGAAAAACCCTCCTCTAATTCTGTAGCCATAGCTGGAGTTGAGGGGACCCTAGTTGAAGATTCTTTACTCCTGCTCTGACATGTTACTTTGAAGGGCAAATGTTTAACCATGAGTTTTTAATTGTCCCACAGTGTCCTACTCCCTTGCTAGGCTAGGAGGTAATTCTCAAACTCTGACAAAGGCCCAAATGGATTTTACCTGTTGGGACTATTCTAAGGCTCCCTGACTAACTAGCCAATAGGTGTATCCTGTTGCATGGTATAGTAGAATATCTGATTTAAGAAAACTCTTCTTTCTCTACATATCAGCAAAGAAAGGAATTACTCTGGGTGTCTTAGACCAAAGGCTAGGATGAGAAATCTGTCTGATGACATGTGTTTCAAAAAGATGAAGTGGATGCTGGATGGCCACCCTGCCCAACAGCAGTACCAGCTACAGATATACTAATGGAGGAAGCTGCAAAATTCACTTTAGGACAGAAAGTAGAAGTCCTGACTCTCCATCAGGTCAGCGCATTTTCGAGACCACAGGTTACTTGTGTTAATAGGGGAATGACTTTCCAAGTATCAGGCTATGTGTTTAGACAACCCTGGAGTTATTATAAGCACCATTCTTAATCATTCCTCTCTAAAGACTACAGGCCCAGAAGTTAGCTCCTCTTGAGAACTGGTAATTTCTCAGACCTATGCAAGCAGGCAGTACATCCATGACCTGCTCCTCCAAAGCCTTGAGAAGGTGTGGTTCACTGATGAAAGTAGCTTTTTTCAAGAAGGATATCAAAAGGCAAATTATAGTTGTCAGTACATGTAGTTCTTGCTTGGGCATTGACATTAGGAAGAGACAAGAAGGTACATATCTATGCATCCTCTAAATATGTCTTTGTGGCATATTTGGGTGATCTTCATGGGCAGATTGCTATATGCCCACACAGCAATCTGGAAAGAAGGAGTTTGCTAATTAATATTCAATCATCCATAACATACAAGCAAGAAATTCAACAACTCCTAGAGGCAGCCTATAGTCCCAGGCAGGTGTCAGTCATACATTGTAAGGAACACGAAGGAGACATGTCTAAAGTCTCTTTGAGGAGTCAAAAATCTGATAGGGAGGCAAGGAGAGCCCTACATTTGCTCAAGACCCTAGCATTATCCCCAGTTCCTGAGGAACCATTCTGGTACTTCCTCAAAGGATGTGGTGACAAGATATAAAAAATACTGCCTGAGAAATGGTCACTATAATTTTCACAGCCCTAAGAAGAAAGCTGTTCCTGAGGACTTCGGGAAGACCTGAGGTCTTCTTCAGAAAGTATGACTCCAGTATTTCTCCGGGGGGCAGATAAGGAGGGTCATTGATGTCCCTAATTCACCACAGCTTAAACGGGCAGCTGTACTGAGGCTCCAATTTTTAATTATATCCATTATGTGGGTAATTTTGCTAAGTCTGTGGTTCTCAGACTCTCAATTTATCTAACTCCCTCTTTGCTATACTTTGTCCTCCAAAAGAAGCACGGAAATCTGACCATATTTGAGTGCTACATCCGCAACATAACAGTAAAGTTATTTCTTATTTCTTTATTCCATAGTCACGAACTCTTTTCAATGGTCTTCTAACAGTTTTTCTTTTCAACCCAGTCAGTGAGTCATAACACCCCAAGATAGCTGGAGAGCACAAAATCCCTAACAGGTAGGGAAGAAGAAGCTACAACAGACAGAGACCACCACTCCCTCAGAATCACATAAAGAATTATGGGGATGTGTGTGAGTTAAGGGGAAATGAAACAGGAAATTAGAGCATGGTAAATTTGGCTGGGGACATAGTCATGACCTGCTCATTACAAAATCCCAGGACACATGTGAAGAACAGTTCCCAAAGCCCTGAACATGGACTTCTCATGAGAATTTGAACATGTTTTTGATAGGACAGGCTAGACCTGATGTCAGCCTGAAGAGTGGATGACACAAAAAAGATGTCCACATTGAGTTTATGCCACTGTTGCTCTGGACGGTGGCCTACCCTCACACTATAACGTGTACTTTTATTCCTACTCAGCCCAAACTCACTTTGCAGAACGTGTTTCTTTTCCTACTTCTAATAAAACTTTGCTACCAGTTGCACTTATCTTGACCAAATCTTTGTTCAGGACAGAAAGAACTTAGAAATCACTTCCAGAAGGAAACTCCAACACCCAAACCAAGTAACATGCTGAGTCATCTCAGAGGCTTCTAGCATATTCTAAAGTTTACTCTGAGTAAATTACATACATGAGATTCAGTCCATATGTAAGAACCTTTAATACATGGTTCTGATGAGGAAAATGTTACTGAAGGTTGGGTCAGGAGCTCTAGGTTATGTCTTAGAGACTTCAGAGACTTCCAGGTCTTTTTATTTTGGTCTCCCAAGCCCAATTGTACCTATGCTAAGACTGCATCTCACCTATTCTTTTTATAAAGGAGCTGATTCCTCATAAGGGTCCCACCCTCTTGATTTAATCTGAATTAGCTGTCAAAGCCCTCATCTCCAAACACCATCACTTTTCAAAATTAGGATTTGAACATAGCACAGGAATTTTGAGGGGACACAAATATTCAGTCCCTAATATTCTAACCCTGTTCTCTGCCATGATAAGACATATAGGGAACTTAAATGTGTAATACTAAATACAGGAAAGTTTAATTTAGGTGGCAGTATACTCAGAGGGAGCCAGCTTGCACTAGTGGAAAGGAAAATGGCATGACATGTTCAAAATGATGGTTTTATGAGTTTAAAATGCTGTGCAAGGTCTAGGGCACCTTCCATTGGGTCTTTCATAATGTGATTGACAACATGATTGACAGAGGGCTGAGTCACGTCAACTGTGTCTAGTATGCGTGTTCTCTCCTATAATTCACTCTATTATAACCGGATGTATGAGATGCAGTCCATATGCAGTCATATGAATCTTTAATGAGCTCCAAGTGAAGAAATGTTATTGTGGGTTATACTGCCAGGTTTGGGATTTTGGAATCTCCCAAGGCCATCTTAGAAGTCTTTGTTTTTCTGATCTCTGCCTCTGGAGAGTAGATCTTAGGACAAAAGTTAGAGGGTTGGCCCTGGGCTGTTGCTCAGATTCAGGCGAGTGGTGGGGAGTGGTCCCTTAGCTGTAATTGTGCTATCTACATTAAAATCACATTGAAACTATATATTACATGATTCTAATTACATGACACTCTTGAAAAGGTAAAGCTATGGAGAAGGTTGAAAGATTAGCTGTTGCCAGAAATTGGGTTAAGATCGATGAGTAGACAGAGCGCAGAGAAAACTGATGGAAGTTAGAAGGTCCTGTACGATACTGGAGTGATGGTCACCTCTCATTATACATTTGTCCAAATCTGTAGAATGTACAACACCAAAAATAAATTCTAATGTAATCTCTAGACTTGGGGTAATTAGGATCTATCAGTGCCAGTTTATCGGTTGAAATAAATGAACCACTTTTTGGCAAATTGTTGATAAGGGGAGAAACAATGTATGTGTGAAGGTAGAACTTATATGGGGAATCTCTGAATTTTCCTCTCAAATTCTATGAGATGTTGAAGCATAAAAGTATTGTGGCTTGACGTCCTGTTTTCTGGATCCATGAGCACTATAGTCCCACCACCAGGACCTTTTGGGATAGGGTTCCCACCAAAGCTCATGTGGGTGGTTCTGTCAGATGGGAGCTGCACCCGTGGCTCCAGCAAGCACAGCCTTCAAGGTCCCATGAACAACACTCATTCTGTTATTTAAAACCCAAGTGGTGTAACTGGCAGAGCAAAATGGAACTTTAAAAATCAGATTTATTTTTCTTTAGAGGGAAGCCATTTCCTCCAAGCTAGGACACGACTGCCACCTCCCCCTGTCCTCAACCCAGATAAATGGTCAGAATATGCAGATGCCTAGCAGAAGATCAAAGTCCAGTTTCCTGTAGCTTCTCTCAGGGAAGGAAGAGTTTTTCCTTGTCTCATTGTGTTCTCTCTCCCCTGCTGTCCTTGCTATAAAAGGCTCTTACACAGTTGGACGCGGTGAGATGGCTACTTGGGGTAATGTGAGGCCACTCCATCTCTTTGGAACTAGCTTTGAATAAAGCCTTTTTCCTTTCCACCAAGCTTCCTGAGACTTCTGGGAAGCAGCAGGCACATGGACCTGAGCCATCAGTGATAGGAACGGCACACTCCTGCAACCTGGGCCCTGCTAACACTGGGTTATGATGGGAGAATCAGGCCTGATGCCCTCTGAAGAGCTCACCCCTGGGGTCTCTTCTCTCTCATCTTGAAGAATAGCATATATTTGTAGCCTAGTAACTCTATGGTCCAATCTCGTAAGATCCAACAAGTCTGACAATCTTCCTTTATCTTGCTCCATTTTCTTTTCCCTTTAGTCCTAACTGGAAATTATTATGCCAACAAACTTTATAGTGGTTTTGCTAAGATGGCTTGGTTGGGGACACACACACACACACACACACCCTATCTAGTCTATCCATCATATCCTCGGTGTTCTGTTCCAAGCATGCTTTCTCACTTTCCTTTTATAGTATGGACAGACCAAGAACTTTCCAAATATTTAAGTTCTTTTCCTTTTTGTTTAACAATTATTTATTTAATATATTCTTCTCCTCTTGGATTTTACTTTAAGCAGTCAAGAGGATCCAAGACACTTCTTTAATACTTCGCTTAGCAATTTTCTCAGTTAAATATCTGATGTCAGCATCTCTACCTCCCATAATACAGTAAAGCGTGAGCACAATTCAGCCAAGTTCTTTGTCACTTTGTAAAGGATTACCTTCCTCCAGTTTCCAGTGACATGCTCCCCGTTCCTGCCTGTGATCTCAAGAGAATGGTTTTTATCATCGGTATTTCTACCAACAATCTGTTCATGATTATTCATGTATCTAAGAAGTTAGCAACTTTTCTACAGCTCTCATCTCCTTTTTTTTCCCGAGTTCTCACCAAAATGTAACTTTCAAATGCCCCTTCTAAAGCAATATTGAATTTTTTTAGCTCCTACAAATTCTCCCAACCTGTACATAGGACTCAGTTTCAAAGCTTCTTGCACAGTTTTGGATCTTTGTTACCATAGCCACCTGTTTACCCATACCAATTAATGTCTTGATTACATTAGGCTGTAACAAGTCACTATACTCTGGGTGGGTTAACCAGCACACATTTCTTTCTCACAGTTTGGAGGCTAAGATGTCCAAAATCAAGGCACCAGCACATAAAATGTCTGCTGAGATCCTTCTTTCTTACTGTACCTCACAAAATAGGATCAGACAAAGAGAGCACATTCTTGTGTGTCCTACTATTTTCATTTGGGTACTAAAGGCATCATGAAGACCTCATCCCTAATCTAATCCTAATTCTGTCCTAAAATCCTGCCTCCAAATATCATTTCATTAATGGTTAGGACTTAAACATAAATTTCGAGAAGGCAACAGCATTAACTTAATATCACTGGCCAAGGGAAGTCATAATTTAAATTTGGTGCTGCAGGAATTGTCAATTCCTGCAGGAATACTGAGAAGCTAAATTGTTTTTCAAGAGACTCCAGGTATAAGAGATTCCAGGTCAAGAGACAGGAAGAGGAGGATGGCATTCCTCCCTACCCTTCTCTGCAGGGGCCTGACTATTCATTTTGGATTTAAATACTACAATGGATTCAGTTCCATGCCAGAAATAAAATGAAATCTAGAATAGAATTTGGTACCATTGATTGGAAACTGATACACAAGAACAATGTCATGTAAGTCAGGAGAAGTATAAATGGAGTTAATGTACCTTCCCATTGTCCAATGAGGAAGCAAATGTCTTTAATATCTAGGATAACCATGACAGACAGGCAAAGTAGATCACTGCCAGGTTTATTGCATATGGAGCTAGGAGTACAATAATAAAAATCATTTAATAAGTCAAGAAAGGACAGTAAAGGAAAGAAAGAAGATGGGGAAATTAGAAATAACCTAGAATGGTGATTTAAACCAAACTGTACCATTAATTTCATTGAACCCAAATGACTAAAAGCCTTAAGTCCATCGAGTTGCAACAGAAAAAAGGTGAGATTCTCAAAAGAGCGTACTGTGAGGATAGTTTGTTTAGGAAGCAGGCATTTACTGGTATGTAGCTACAGAGGATAAGGAGCTAGTAGCTACTGGGGTTATTGCCGCCTCCAGACCTGAAGGGCAGGAAGTGATATCCAGAAATCAGAGGAGGTAAGAGAGAATGAGAGGGTCCTGTGGTGAAGTGGTGGCTTTCCACGAAGGAATACCGCGTACCCAGCCCAGCCCACTTTCCTTCCTTGTACTTTCTCCTGGGGCCCCATTGGCTGAACCCAACCTAAAACCGGATGTCATGGAAGACCTACTAATGCAAACTTAGGATAGCAACCAGGGTGGATAGGATGATTCTGGAGTGGAAATAAAAGTTATTTGGGATGTGTTAATTATCTTTCTCATTGCCCGATGCAAAACCCACAGTTTAAAGGAACAGATTTATTTGGCTCATGGTTTATGGCTCCAAAGTTTCAGTTCATGAGCAGCTGGCTCTAAGGCCAAAACATCAAGGCAGAAGAGAGGGGCAGAGAGAAGATGCCTGGTTTCTGCTTCCCTTCTGGGAAGCGGAGCAGGAGAACAGTGTCACAGAGAACAGAGCAAAAGGCCAGACACAGACAACAAAGCCATAGCTCTACAACCAACCCAGACACACTCGGACACATGCTCCACTATTCCCCAGGCAAATTCCAAAATTAATCACCTTGATACTCCATCCTAGCCATCACATGGGTAAAACAGGAATTAAAGCACAAATTTTTCAGACTGGATAACAAAAGGACACCAAAAGAACAAAATCAAAGCTAAGGTCACAAAAAGTCAGGAAACATACAATGCTGGAAAATTAAACAGATAGAAATGTGGGTGATGAAAGCCAAAGATATTATAATCACACATAACATAAATGGCTTAAAAATCTCTAGCAAAACATGATGGCATTTCAGGGTGGATTAAAAATTCAGATAAAAAGCAAATTATATTATCTGCCGTAGATGTACATTAAATTTAAAAGGAACAGCTCCAAAAGTATTTATATCCTAGAAAGTATAAAATACTCATGAATAGTCAAATAAACTTGAGGTAAATGAAGATATATACTATATGTATGGATTGTAAATTGTTACATTAAGATGTCAGTTCTCCCCACTTTGATATATAGATCTAATACAATTCTAATCAAACTTCCACCAAAAGTTTTCATAGAGATTTAGATGGAAATGTGAAATAAAACTAAAATAGTCAAAAATATTTCTGAGAATAAAACAAAGAAGGAAGACTTCTTGAACTTACTTCAAGACTTACTTTGTCACTATTGTAATTTATTTAAGAGCACAATATTTGTGACACAGAGAGCTGTGGAAAAGAATACAATTGAGAAACAGAATCATATAAATGTAGCCTTGTGCTTTTGACAGCTGTACAAAAGCAATTCAACAGAGAAAAGATAATCAAACAATCAGCACTGGAACAAATGTCAGAAATATGAAAGTTGGCACACAAAAAGTGACACTCAACAAATATATCACATCTCAAACAAAAATTAACAAAAAGTGGATAGTAGACCTAAATGTAAAGCTTAAAGCTACAAAATTTAAAAAAGGAAACAGGAAAAACTGCATTACCTCAGAGTTGCCCATGAATCTGTTTGTTTATATATTCATTTACTCATTGATTCATTTAGCAGGGACTTCACACTGACTACATTCCCAGACCATTTTTAAAATTTGTTATTGCTAATTTTCCCACACTGGGCTCAAACCTATGATCCTCCTAAATATAACATTAAAAGCATGATCCCTAAAAGAAAAGAATTGATGTTGGATTTTATCTAAACTAAAAACTGAATATTGCTTTTTCATCTACTGTTTAGTTCATGAATGCAAAAATTTCTTTCTATTGCCATGATGAAGATAATGCTATTTTTAAAAAAAAAATTAGAATAAGTTTAGATTTACAGAAAAGTAAAAAAGATAGTAAAGAGTTCTTCCATATCCCACTACTATTTTCCTCTACTATCAGCATCTGATGTTAGTGTGGTATATTTGTCATTACTAATGAGCAAACTTTGATAAAACATTATAACTAAAGTCCATAATTTATTTAGATTTCCTCCATCTCACATTGTGTCCTCTTCTGGTTTTAAGATTTCATCTGAGTTATCACATCCCATTTATTGTCATGTCTCCTTAGGCTCTTCTTGGATGTGACAGGTTTTGAGACTGTCCTTTTCTGATGACCTTGAAAGCTTTGAAGAGCACTGATCAAGGAGATCTTCCCTCCATTGGCATTTGTCCTATGTTGTTTCTTACAATTAGACTATAAAGTTATGGGCTTTTTGGAAAGGGACCACAGAGATAAAATGCAATTTTCATCACAACATATCAAGGGCGCACGCTATCAGCATGATTTATCACTGCTGACATTAACCTGGATCACCTTGCAGAGGGAGAGCTCGTCAGCTTTCCCTGCTGTTAGTTACTCTCTTCTACCTTCCCCGTGCTGCACTCTTCAAAGGAAAGTCCGTCACTGTGCAATTGAGTGGAGGGTTGTGTCCTCCCCCCTTGTATACAGCATTTACATAAATTGTTTGGAATTCTTCTAAACAAAAGATATGCCAATTATCCCTCCATTTATTAATTCAATCATTTAATTTTATCATTATGCATTCATACATATTTATTTCACATTTTGGCTTAGAAGTAAATCACTACCACTTCATTCCATTGCCCCCGTTGTCCCCATTTTGACTACCGAGAATGCTAGTTTGTTTCTGGGTCCTCCTCCTCCTCGTTTTTCTTTTTCTTTCTCGTGTGCTGAGTTTGAACTTAGGAGTGCTCTGCCACTGAGATACGACTCCAGCCCTTTGAAAAAAATTCTTTTAAGGTTTTGCAACAAGGTATCACTCCGTGTCCCAGATGGGGTTCTAACTTGTGATTCTTCTACCGGAGCCTTCCTCAGTGCTGAGATTACAGGTGTGGGCCACCACACTGAGTTTAAATTTCCTTCTTCCTTCATAGAGTTCCATTTTCCCCATTTTTTCCTAGGTATGGGTTTATTACATCTGTTGTGCTACTTTTCCTTAATTTTGTGTGTGTCAATAAGGATAACAAAAAACACCTAGCTGGAAGCTCTGAGATGAAAAAGGACTTTAGTAACTTGCCTGAGTAATAAAATAAATAGTCACAATTGACCACATCCTACAACCGGACCTTAAGAGCCAGAAAGCTTATAGTACTTCTTCTGTTCTTGGAACACTCATTCTTGGAATCCAACCTGTATACTGTGAAGAAACCCAAGCAGCCCATGAGGAAGCCCACACAGAGGAAAACAAAAGTCACTGTAATCAGGCCGGCCTGAATTTAGCAATATGCTGGCAGCCCTATATGAAGGGTTTCAGCGCTAGTTCAGTAACTCCCACTCAAGCAATGCGAAATCTCCTGATTTCCTGACCACAGAATCATACACAAAGTTAAGTTCTTGTCTTCTATCCCTAAGGCATAAGGCTATCAAACAGAAATGGATAGCCAGGGCACATATTTAAAACCATTATTTTCTGATGTGCATTGGTTTTCTATGGCTGCCATACAATACAGCACAGAGGGGCTTAAACAGCATAAAGTAATCTCACATTTCCAGTGTTTAGAAGTCCAGCCTCAGTTGATTTGATTCTGGGGCCTCTCTCTTTGCTTCTGTATCCTTATGTGGTCTTTCTTCTATGCCTGTGCATCTTTTAGGTCCCTTTGTGTGTTCAAATTTTTTCTTCTTACAAGGACACTGGTTGGACCGCAGTAGGACCTATCTTAATGTCCACATTTCATCTTAATCTCCTCTTTTAAAACACACAAGTGTACTCTGAGGTATACTCCACATATGTATGGGAGTCAGTTTAGTCTGTCTAATGCAGATGACCTGAAGTTTCACGAAGGAGCAAAGTGTTCCAGGTGGAGCATGTGTTAGTGTTCCATCCCCACCCCTAGGAGTCCACAGGTTTTGTTTTTTTTTAAGCTTGATGAACCCAGGATCCAAGTGTCCATAGTTTCACAACCACAGATCTAAATACAACAAATTCCTCTAAACTATCTTTCAAGCATAATTCATTTCACCCTTTATAGAGAAGAGAGCATCTGTTTAATGAACATCAACCATACGGCAGGAAATATGGTATACACAATGAACAGGGAAGTGTGCCCATAAATCATGTTTGTAGAACCAGTTTTTTACACAATGCAGAAGGGGCAAATCATGTTTATAGTTATTCTGGAATAACAGATCTGGGGGAATTGCCTGGTAGAAACATTACAAATTTAAGTTTCTTTATCAGAGAATAAGGGACCCCTGGATGATACCTGCTAGATCAATTTATTAGCTATTTAGTAACATCAGTTGTTTGGTGCTATGTGTTTACATTTTTGTTTCAATTGCGAATTGCTGTAAACAAACCACCCCCATAGTTCAGTAGCTTAAAACAATCGCAATTGCAGTCACAATCACCGGCACTCATTATCTTTCGATTCTATAAGTTGTCTAGGAGATTCCACTGCTGGGCTAGTTTATAGTCTCTCCTCTGACGGCAGCCAGATGGTGGCTGAGGCTGGAATCATCTGGAAACTACTGGGATGAGTTCTCCTCTCCATCTGTTCTCATGGTCCTTCTCACAGGGTAACTGCACTTCCAACATGGCGGTTCCGAATGCCCCAAAATGGCAGAAATGAACCCGGATATCAAGGACACGCTATCCAGTACCTTCCCTTAGAGGACACAAACCAGAGGTCAGCATCAGTTCAGTATGGGAAGGGACAGTGAACCTGTGACTACCCAGAGGAGTGCTCCAAAGGGCGAGGCTGCCAACCAACCACCACAGGTCTCCTTCAGATGTCTGCGGTGAGTCATTTTGTGCCTTGGAGCTTGGATGTTAAGCTATTCTCGTGTAGGCAGAAAGTTCCCATTAGAGGGAGGCTGGTTAACCAGTACCAAAATACATTTAGTCAGTAGAAAGAAGTTCCAATGTTCTATAGCACAGTGGGGTGGCTGTAATTAATGATTTATTGTGTATTTTAGAAAGACCTACAAGAGAGGAATTTGAAGCTTCCTGACACAAAGAAATGATAAAATAGCTAAGCAGGCCCGGTGGCCAAGTGGTAAGGCGTCGGTCTCGTAAAATAGCTAAGCAAAGGAAAATGCTAATTGCTCTGTTCTGATCATTGCACGTTGTATACATGTATTGAACTGTTGTATTGTACTCTATAAATTGGTACAAATGTGTGTCAATTAAAAAACAATATACAAATGGGCAATACCTAACCTGAGCAGAAAAAGTATTTTACTTAAGGCTAGTTCTCAAGTGCCCACTGGGAATAAATCTGTGGTTGTTCATCTATACAATGTGTCATAAGGTTCTCCAGGTCTTCCCTCCTCTCCATGCCATCCCTCCACCCTCACCTTCTTCTGCGTTTTCCATCTCACTCCAGGGAGTGACAGGGACTCCCTTATCCCCCTTGCACACTCCACAGTCTCCCCGCTCACCCTCTTACCACCTGCCATTTCTTCTTGGAGTACTTTCCACACTTCCTCCTGGTTTATACCTCATCTTCTTCCTATGCTTACTCCAATGTCACTGCATTGGGAACAGCCCTAACTATCATCTGAAGAATGCTCAGCTATATCTATTTTGTATACCCAATAAATTTTGCACATTTCTTCTGTATCCACACTAATGTGAGCTTTTGAAGGACAATGACATTTTATTATTTTTAATGAGGTATAATTCATATTACATAATATTTAGTCTCTCACAATGTGCAATTCCATGGCTTTTAGTAAGTTAACCGACTCATGCAACTCTCACCATTATCTAAGTTTAATGAATTAATTAGAAGTTGGAGATTTTCTTATTTATAGGAAAATTGAAACCCAGAGAAGTGGTCCTTCAAGGCCACCTGGCTGACTGACAAAACAGGCCAATCCATGGCTTAACATGGCACGCTTAACCATGGCAGGCCAAAACTCTGTCCATCTGTATGCTACAGCTGCCTAGCTTTCTTCTCTGAATACCTGTGTTTTGCTTCCAGTCCTTAAGTTAAAGACATACTTGGTTAGCTTTTTTTTGCTGATGCTAGAGATTGAACTCAGAGTCTTTACGTTGAGCTACATCTGCAGCTTTTTCTGTTGTTTGAATTTTCAAACACTATCTCCCCACATCACTTAGGCCAGGATCAAAAGATTGATCCTCCTGCCTCAGCTTCCCAGAGTGCTAGAGTTATTGGTATACACTGGCTGCCAAATATTTTTCATGAACCCTATAAAGAATCATTTTTCTTTTCCTAAGAAACCACCTTCTTCTCTGGCAAAGAATTCTGTGACTTAACTTTAAAAAAAAAAAGAAACACAAAACAAAAACACTACTGTAGGAATCTATACAAAAGGCCATACTCTGGGGACAGACCATGGCCAGAATCTGATCTAAACCCTTGGAAGGGAGAAAGGACAGAGAACCTGAGGTCCTGAAGTCAGCTTTGTGACTAGTGAAGTTAACACCTAGTCACTGTTTTGTAGGATTTTAGTAGCTTCTTTTCCATAGACTAGGAGTCCCAGAAAAAGTAAGTCCTGTGAGTGTAGCCATAGGGCAGAGTTAGGACAGGAACCTGTACCTGCCAACCCTTAGCCAGGTGATTGCCCAGGACAAAATACTCAGAAGAGTCCAAGGAATTTAAGATAAATGGAGTGCTAATCAGTGGAGCCATGTCAAAGATCAGCATGCATTTGCAATGATAATCACTGTTAGGTCCTTATTACACAGCAGGGTCCATTCTAGGCACTTGGAATGAATGAGGCACCACTTTGATTGGGGTGTTCATCAACTTTCATCAGATTGTGTCAAAACAGCCCCAAAGCATACTTCTCTGGGCAGGATGTGGGTTCGGATGGCAGGGACTCTGCCCCACAGGGTGCCTCAGTGCAGGACCCATGGTTTGGTGACAGTCCACCGGGTTACCTCTGAGAGCGTGGTAAGCTTTTAAATGAAAAGTCCAGATAGATGTTCAGAATCCACCCTAGAGACAAGAGATACCTCTGATATTGTTCCCTTTAGAAGTTTTAAGATATTCAGGGGCTAAGTTCTGGGTCCTTTAGTGTCTTCAGAATTTTTGCCATATTCTCTGCAAGGAGGTGTAACAACATTTTAGTTAATTATAACAGATAAAATCAGGAGTGGCTAAATGGATGAGAAACTTGGAACAGAGCGTAGAAGGGGCATAGACCTGCCTCGCCATCTCCAGCAGTAGCACCCAGCCAGCATCCTGATATGTTCACTAGGCTGGGGCCTCACCACTATCTAATTTTAGAGCAATTACATCACTGTGAAAGACACATCATATTCCTTAGCCATTATTCTCCATTGCACCCTCCTCCAGCTCCTGGCAAGCATGAATCTATTTTCTGTCTCTATGAATTTGTCTGAATATTTCATACAAATGAAATTATACAATAAGTGCTTTTGTTTCTGGCTTATTTCACATAGCATAATGTTTTCCAGTTTCTTTCCCCTGCAGCATGTATCAGTACTTCACTCTTTTAATGGCTGAGTCATCTCGCACTGTATGAATGGACCACATTTTGTTTATCAGTTCATCAGTTGATGGATAGTTGGGTGGTTTCCACTTTTGAGCTCCTATGAGAAAGGCCGCTATGAATACTCATAAGCAAGCCTTTGTGTGGACATATGTTTTCATTTCTCTTGGGTATACATCTAGGCAAGGAATTACTAGGTCATATGGAAATTTTGTTTAGTTTTTTGAGGAACTGCCAAACTATTTCCCACAATGGATGCACAATTTCACACTCTTACCAGTGATGTAAAGGGTTCCAGTTTCCTCACATATGTGCTGACACTTCCTTGCCTTTGCAAAAATTATAACTACACTGTGGTAGTAGATGCAGAGCGATCCTTCTTGTGGCTTTGTTGTAAGTTTTCCTAACGACTAATAATGAATATCTTTTCCAAGTGCTTATTCGTCACTAGTACATTTTCTCTGGAAAAAAAATATCTACTGATGTCCTTTGGCCATGCTTTCATTGTGTTATTTAACTTTCATTACAAGTTATGAGTTCTTGATACATCTGGATATAAGTCCCATATCAAGTACATAATCTACAATAATTTTTCTTTGCTGTGAGATTTTTTTCACTCCCTTGATGATGTTCTTTGAAATACAAGTGTTTTAATTTGATGAAGTCTAGTTTGTGTATTTGTTTCTTTTGTTACTTATGTTTTAAATGTCATACTAAGAAACCATTCCTAATCCAAGATGTTGCTTTCCTTGAGAATGTTATAACTTTAACCTCTTACATTCAAGTCTATGCTCCATTTTGACTTAATTTCGGGATTTGGCATGTGGTAGAGATCCAGTTTCGTTGTTTAGATATTCCTTTTCTCCAACACCATTTGTTGACAACACTCCTTTTCCCCACTGTTTTCTCCGTACTCTTGTTAAAAATCAGTTGCCCTTAGAAGGGTAGGCTTATTTCTGGACTCGCAATTTTTTCCCTATGTTTCTATTCTCATGTTACTACTGCACTCTCTTATACTGTAACTTGTACTAGTTTAGAAATCAGGTCACCTCGGTCAGTTAATTTCTTAACATACAATAAGGTTTTGTCAGATTGATAGCAGTGTTCCCTCTGTCACTCCTGGGTTTAGGAACTAGAATTTTCTTTTTTTCCCTCAATCTGCCTAAATATTTTTCAATTTTTTCATTCTTTTCAAAGAACCAATTTTTGATTTTGTTGATTTTCTGAACTCATTTCTATTCTTTATTTATTTTAACTCTAAGCTTTATTGTTTTCTTTATTGACTTGTGTTTAGCTTGTCCTTGCCTTTCTACTTTATTATCATCTCAGAGTATTGCATTTTCTACTTGCTTTTCCTATTTCTTCTTTGATTGTTATCAGTTTTTACATATTGTTGGTTTCCTAAATTTCTGTTTGTTATCAGTTCTTAATTTTATTCCATGTGTTTGGAAAGAACATGATTTCAGTCCCTGTAAAAGTATAATTATTGAGGTTTGAGATTTGTTCTGTGTCCTAATATATATGATCTATGGTCTATCCTGAGAATGCTCCACATATATTAGCAAAGAATGTGTTTTCTGGTGTTGGTGGGCAGAATTCTAGTTGGTTTATAGTGTTTTGAAGATCTTCTGCTTATGTGACCTTCTGCCTCTTGGTTCTATTCATTACTGAAAGCGGGCACTCATATTTCCAATAATTATCATTGAACTATCTACCTCTGCCTTAAATGCTTTCAGTTTTTGCTCCATATACTTTGAAGCTCTGTTGTTAAGTGCATACATATTTATAACTGTCATGTCCTCTTGAAAGGTTTGTCTTCTTATCATCATAAAATGTGCTTTTTTATCTCCAGTAATAATTTTTGTTTCAAAGTCTACTTAGTTTCTCATATGAGTGATAAAGTCTCTGATGTTAGTACAGTCTCTCCAGCCCTCAGTCACGGTTCACACAAAATATATTTTCCATGTTTTATTTCCAGTCTCCTTGTGTCTTTGAATCTATAGTGTTTCATGTAGACATCACATAGGTGGGTCCCTTTTTAAAACTTATTTGGGGCAGTGAGTTTTGTTTCTTACTATATCTATAAAATCTAGAACAGCATTTGACCCTTAATAGGTGCTCAATGAATATCTCTTGTAAGACATGGTGGCCTATGCCTATAATCCAAGCACTTGGGAGGCAAAGGCAGGAGGATCACTGTGAGTTTGAGGCCAGTCTGAGCTACACAGTGGATCCAAGGCCAACCTGCACTAAACAGCAAGATCTTATCCCAAAAATTAAACAATGAATAAACATCTGTTAAGCAGTACACTATTATAAATGAATTAGGATCAAGGGTCTCTCTGTGACCTCTGCACAGAATTACCGGAATCATCAAGTACAATCTACCAAGTCACATTTCCTTGTTCTCTTCAACCAGCCCTATGCCAAATTCCAGATATAATGATGAACAAATTTGAAATTTTACAAGAATTACCAAAATGTGACCTGGAGACTTGAACTAAGCACATATTGTTAGAAAAATTGAAACATGTTTCTTGATGCAGATCTGCTACAAACTTCAATTTTTAAGGAAGAGAGAGAGAAGAAAGAAAAACAGAGAAAGAAAGAAAGTAAGAAAGAAATAGAAGGAAGGAAAGAAAGAGAATGGGAAAGGAATAAAAGGAGGAAGGAAGGAAGGAAGGAAGGAAGGAAGGAAGGAAGGAAGGAAGGAAGGAAGGAAGGAAGGATCTGTGAAGTGCAAAGAAGAGAAGAACAATAAAAGGGAGTGTGATGTATTCATAACCTCCTCTCCCTGTGGCCTCTCCCAAAAGGTCAACTGGTGTTGTTACAAAAGAAAATCAGTCAAGACTTCTTCTGTATACTGAAATTGGGCAAAAGGTGGCTTCATTGCCCATTCATCACCCAATAGTAACTGGAGGGAAAATCTATCAATGGTCCATTCACAGGAAAACTCCAAAACAGGTTGTGTGATACTCGTGATCTCTCTTCCCATCCCAACAGTCCATCCCATACTCACCATCCCAGACAATACTTTTGTCAGAGGTGGTCATTGACTTCCATGCTGCTAAGCGCATGGGCGAGCACACAGCATTTTTCTAATTTGGCTGTCAGGATTTGATATAATGAATCACTTATTCTTCCTTGAAACAAGTTTTCCATTTGCAGCCTCTAACCATTGGAAGATCCAGGGCTCGATCGTTGGAACCCTTCTTTTCCAGTGATAATTCACTTCATAGATGGTATTAGCCAGGCTTATGGCTTATATGCTGCCATTATGTAAATAAATAAAAAATTCCACCCGCTTACCCGATGGAAATCCCAGATCTCCCCTCGGAATTGCACTCACATATATCTAACTGTTCAGCATCTCCATTCAGTTCTTGAACTGACTTCTCAGGCCACACTACTAATTTTCCACATTCACTAAGTGATTCCATCATCAGATTTCCAGGATAAAAGCCCCAGCATCACCTTGCACTCAGTTCCTTCCCACATCCTACCCCAGTAAGTCCTGTTCTGTGACTCTGTAAGTTACTTCCTATAACTGGGACAAACTACACGACACAACCCAAAAGAAGAAAGGTTTATTTTGGCTTTCAGTGGATTCAGTAGATGGTTGGCTCCATGGCAGAAGGGGGTAGTGGAGGAGACCTGCTCATTCCACGGCCAGGAAACAGAGAGAGAAGCAAGGAACCAGGGTCAAGAACACATCTTTCCAGACCATGTCCTCAGTGACCCGCCTCTTCTGGTCAGTTGCCTATAACACTTTTAGCTATGAACTCACCAACAGAATAATGCAGTGATAAAAGCATTATGCCCTCATGACCTAATTACCTTCCATGGCCCCACCTCCGAACACCTGAGACTTCTGGGTGACATTTTAAGTTTAAACTATGGCAACTGTCACAGGAATCCCTCTTGTTTTACAAATATGAGTCTTTACAAAACTCTTCCTTCAGCTACCGCCTCATGCATGGTTACTTCTTTCTCATTACTCTGATCTCCACTTGCTGGAGAGCTTTTCACTGATTACCCGAGGTTGGCTCGACCTCATCCCCACCCTTCTCCAGCTTACACCATTTTCTGCTCCATAGCCTTTATTACTATGGGAAAATTATATTTTCTGTGTTTAAATTTTCATTTTCTGCTTCAGTCCTTAAAACCCGTATATGCAGTGTGATCAAACTATGCAGTAAGTGTTTACATTTTTAAAATGGGTAACAGTAAAAGACATGTTGCCATCAATCTCCCTGAAAATACTTCACTTCGCTTACAACACACTCATCCCATCATGACTGCCACTTTCTGAAGCGGTTCTGGAGTCTCTGTCAAGTGTCTTTACAAAATATGACTTCTGAGAAGTAAGGTGAATACAGCTGCTAAGTGCCATTTGTGGAAGGAGAGGCTTCTAAAAATATGACTAGCTGTGCTCATCCCTCTCATTCAGATCTGACACCAGGCAACTTCTGGCTTTTCCTCCGAGACAATAATGCTCATAAAGGTCAATATTTTGAATCAACTCAGTGGATTGAGGCAGCCAGCACAGTGCAACAGGTGGACTAATGGCGATGTGTTATTCATTGCAATCATTTTAATAATGTGTTATTCACTGTGTTTTTCAATCACCCTCATGTCTTCCAGGCTGTGAAGTGCCAATATCCTGGTATAGGCCTAACTCCCATCATGGCCATCAGTAAATATTTCCTGCAGTACCAAGTGAATGATCTTGAAGGCCTTTCTGTCCCTAAGCATGCTATAATGAATATAACCATGTATATTTAGTAATTTCCTTAAACACTGCATTGTAGTCAAAAGGAAATGGGACAGTGACGTGATGTGAGAAAGTTACAAAGTACTAAATATTATTTGCGTAAAAGAAGGCTTTCTTATTAACAAGCATCCAATGTGTACTGAAATAAAGCCATTTCCTGATGAAACAGAGATCCTGGTGGTAGCATTTCCTAACCAATGAAATCCCACAAATCAAGAGGGACAGCGTGCCCTCAAGATTTAGAACACAGCCTGCATCCTTCGTATGACCCACTGTTCTGTGATATTTGCTTTGGCTCTATTGTGTTTACTAAAAATATCAAACTATAAAAAGTCACCCTACTTAATGGCATTGCCAGGATCCTCAGCTTTAATACTGGTCTCCAAGGTGTGCTAAACAACTTCCCAGGAGCCCTAGAACTATGTATTTCAATGTCAAATGAATGAGGAGATTGTCTTAGTTCAAATCTTTTTACTTAGGCATCCGATTTTTTTTTTTTTGGTATCTTGGATTTTTAAAAAATGCATGTACATGCTACATAGTATAGTTACCTCTGCCTCTCTGCTCCAATTTCATGCATGGTGGGTAATATCACATGTCAATTCAATTGGCCTTGGAAGCCATCCAGGGAATTTGAGGAGCACAGTCCTGGACATGGCCTTGTGTACTATTTCTCGCCTCTTACCCCTTCCTCTGAGTACTGTTCTGTTCTGCTTCTCAGCCACCGTGAACAAAGTAGTTTTCCTCTACCACACTCTTCTGCCATGGTGTTCCTGCCTTAGAATCAACTGGCCATGAACTGAGTCCCCTCCAAACGTAAGCCAGCTTATACCATCATCCTTGAAGTTGTAAGTGTAGGCATTGTGTCCAACAACAGGAAACTGAGTTCCACACGCAGCTTTTGGATTTTGGCTTTTGCGGGGGGAGGGTGTTCAACTCCTGTTTATAATCTTCCTTTATATGCCCAGTCAAGTGTAGCATTGAAGTAACATTAAATGGGAAAAAGACTTCTTTTTGTTTAAAAACATCTACTCCAAGAGTTTGACCTTAGAATTTTCTGGAAATTTCTGATCAGCTTCAGTATCCAGGTCAGGTATGGCAGAAGTGGTTTTTGTCATACATCATAATCCATCCTCTCATGTTTCTTGTCCTGGTCCACTGACCCAACCCACGTGCATACACTAAGCATCTAAACAGGGTTCAGCATCCTTTCTCTCTTCACCCCTCCAGGAAAACTGACAAAAGGGAGCAAGTCAATGTGCACCCTTTTCCACAAGACACATCCTTGACTCAGAGACAGCCAGAGTGCTTAGTAAGTTACACCCAGTCACCTGGGATTTCAGCCATGGTAGCACTCTGAGAAGACAGAATTTGTAGATAAAGTGATGCGGGGATGTACTTCCTTTCTCTTTCCTGTGGAAGCTAAATCTATTTGACCAAAAGACTGAGCCTCTGTCCACAGTACTTGGAGCAGTCACTACCATCTCAGTAAACAACACACTTCTCCCAAAATATTCCACCAACCATTAGAGGTGTGAGATGATTTTTCATAGAAGAGATTTATGGTCAAAGACTAGATCCCCAGAATACCATTGCCCCCTGCAGGAGATAATGTATGCGTTTTAGCATAGTAAGGCTTCTGAGACTTTTTTTTTCCTCAAGGGTAAAAAGATCATTTTATTTTGTTTAATTCTATATTTCCTCAATTTATATCACAGAACACTTTTTCACACTTCTCTTAGGACCAGCGTTCCATGGAATCCCCTTTGGGAGACACTGCTGTGGGTTGATTCTTAGATCTGTGAACAAATCCAATTAACTTTATTTCAAATCTTAAGAATCTGTGAAAGAGCTAATGGGTGTTGCATTTTCTTACTAAGCTGTTTCCTTTTATAGTGACTCTACACCAAATTAGGCCAGAAGTGTGAGTGTTTTGATAAACAGCAGAGCAGACTCCTCATCTTGAAGGAATAGGATGCTCTTAATATTAAAGAGATTTGCAGCTTGCTTCCACTCCAGCGGATCCCCACTGAATAACTTTACATTCGGGGGAGTATCTTCAGATGAACTGCATGATATTTTTTCAAATCCAGTTCTAGAATTAATTGCTTTCTTGCTTTGCTTTATTTACTTTATGGAGAATAAGAACCCTGAAAGGAAAGGTGTTCATTTTGGAAAGAAAAATCACTCACATTTTTTTCAGGAAGGCAATGATTAACAGGTGTTTTGAGTAGTGGCTGCAGGCCAAGGAGATGAGATGCACAGAGAGTTCTGGGAAGGGAGATGCTCAGGGAGACTGGGTGACCGGCTGCGGCTGGGTCAGGGAAGTGGCTGGAGGGGAGGACGATGCTGGGTCACGGGGTGCTCTCTCTGCTCTTAGGAGACTTGAACACTTTCTACTGTGGGGAGACTCTGACAAGTATCAGAGTGGGAGAGTGACCAGATTGATATTTTAGACCCATTTCTGGTTAACCTGAAATAGTAAATTGAAAACTGGTTTGCAAAACGTGTTGATGGGAACTAGAAACCTGCACCACTCCTTCATGAAGGAACGACGACAGAAGATCTGAACTAAGCCTGAAGCAGAAGGAAATTAGAAAGGAACAGACAGACAGGAACCATGGTGACAAATGCTTGTTTGGAGTTAAGGTAGGAAATGAAGGCTGAGCCCAGTGGATGGATGGCAGCTCACGTCCCTCTGTGTGATAAAGACGAACAAACAATCCAGAGGCTGTTCTGGTGCTGCCTCTGTTTGCCTCTTTGAAGCTGATCATTCACCTCTGTTGGTCAAGTTCTGGTCCATTAAATATGGCAGAGGGTGCTAAATCCCAGCGCTTTCATCCTAGGAATCCTTTTGATGCTCTAATTAAAGTCCATGTAAATTTTTTAAAATCATACACTTTTCATGTTCTGCTTCATTTATAGGTTGCTCTGTTCTCTACCAGTGCCTTAAAAACCACCCCAATTCTAAAGACAGCATTGATCAGTATCTCTCATAGGTCTATGCATTAACTGGGCTCAGCTGGGGATTTTCATTTGTTTTCTCCTGCTGGGGCTGCAGTGAGTCTGAAAGCTGAGGTGGGTACGTATCCAAGAGCACCCACTCGTGTGGATGACAACTGAGGCTGGTCACTGGCTAGGAGTTAAACAGAGACCATCAGCTAAAATGCCTGCGCATGGTCCTTGCCTGTCACTCAGGCTTCTCACAGCATTGCAGCTGGAATCCCAGAGGGAGCATCTTACAACAAGCTTTCCAAGAGACCTAGGAAGAATCTGTAAGGTTTCTTTTGACCTCGGCTTGGAAGTCCCAGAATGTCACATCAGCACATTTTTTGATTCAAGACCAGGACAGACTTAAAGGAAGAAGAAGTGGATTCCACCTCTTGTTGTTGAAAAAAATGGCAAAGTCACATTAGAGGAGAACATATGGGAAAGGGAATATTGTTGCTGCTATTTTTGGAAAATACAATCTGCCATATAGGTACCAAAAACTTAACCAGTTTTACTTAGTGCTTTGAGTATAGGGAACTTTGCTTAGATTTTTCTTTATCTTTCTCTGTTGCTTCGTTCTCCACCCTCACTTCCCTGCCCACGCTATGCCAAGATGAATGCCACACACATTCCAGGAAGGCAATGAATTTTGTTAGGTCAGAGTGGAAAAGATGGAAATATAACTTTCTTAAGCAAGGGTAACAGAGAGTAAATAAATCCTTACAAGTTTTTTTAGAGATGTGGACAACCCTTTTTCATCTCTGCATGTGGGCTCACCGTGTACTAGTCACATTTTTCCAAAGAAACAAAATCAATACACAGTTAAATAAATGGATGAACAGAGGGGCCAATACATCTGCAGGTAGCAAAACTAACTGGAATAAAATGTTAAGTACAGCAGTGGAGATGTTTGTGTGCTCAGAATAGGGAGTAGCCGGCTGCTCCAAACATGGATAGGAGTACATAGCTGGGAGATGTCACCTGCGCCTCCTAGGTCATCACCTGGAAGAGCCTTCCATGCTCCCACCTCTGCTTCACTCCCACTGGCCCATTCAAAATAGCCAGACTCAGATTCTTTCCTTCATTGCTCCCTGAAGAACGCAATGCAAGATCATCTCCCCTGAACTGCTGAAAATAGTGTGCGTCAACTATGACACATATCAGAATCACCTTGGGGATTCTTAAGACATACCCACTCTGGGATCCATTCATAGAGTATCCCTGGAGATATGCCTGTCAGAGGAAATGCAATCACATCTGAATGAAGTTGCTTTACTGTATCATGAGAGCAGAAGCCAGATTCAAACAATGGCCCCCAAAACATGGGCTGCATTAGATGAGGGTCCAGTGGTAAATGATAAGCACTCACCCCAAGCCAATCCATCGGAGTAAGAACCAGAGTGTGGTTACCTGCTCTATGGAGAAGCCCATAATGGAATAACCAGTACTATTCTTTCTCTTTCTCCAGTTATGTACTTATGTTCATTTGAGAGCTGCCCCCACTTGACAAAGGTACCTGCATCCTAATCCCTGTATCCTGTGGGTGTCACCCTATTTGGGAAAAGAGTCTTTGCAAATGTGATTAAGTTAAGAATCTTGAGATAGTGAGGAGATTTTCCTGGGTTCTCCAAGTGGCCCTAGATGCAATCATAAATATCCTTGTAAGAAAGAAACAGGGTACCCATAGCACACAGGAGAGGCAGAGGTGGTATAATCAAAGAAGTAAAGACTGAGAGTTGCAGCCACAAGCCAAAGAATGCCTGTAGCCACAGAAGTTAGAAGAAGCCAGAAACAGACTCTTCCCAGAGCATCCGCAGGAATATATCTCTGTCAACACTTTCACTTCAGCCCAGTAATACTGATTTCAAAATCTTCACCTCCAAAACTATGAAAGTATACATTTCTGTTTTTTAAACTACTACATTTGTGGTGATTTGTTACTGTAGTCATAGGAAACTAACGTGCTTCCCTTCTCCAGCCCCGGAGGAGCCATACTCAGGACATAGAGACAGAAGAGAGGAAGAAGCAGGAAAGATGCAGCAAATGAGCAAGTTCTACCTCCCACCTCCCTTGCCCACAGCCACCTTCTACACCTGGATCTGTCCTGAGCTAGAAGAAAGGGAAGCAATGCCATTCACACTCAATCCATAATGGTTCAAAGTAAGAAATATTGAATTTTTAATATTTACAGCAGACTAGACTTTGTAGATATCTAGAAGTACAGTTAAGATACATGAAAGTTATTGGACAAGTCTATGAAACTGGCTCTTGACATTGCTCATGGGTAGGAAGAGCAAAGAAAGTGGAACGAGAGATGGTTTAAAAATTGAACAGGTAAGCCTCATGTGATTACCTGGCTTGCCAATACCTGAATGGAAGAAACACGGTGGGTGAGTTAGCTGTCAGAGTGGAGGGGACAAGGTGAATGGCTGTGTCACTGAGCTGTGCCAGTTGGACTCACCTTCCAGGAAGTGATACAACAGTTTATAACCTATTATTTTAGGTTGAGTATTGGCTATGGTTTTGAGGTGCTTTGAGGATGCTCCCTAAGAGATCATGTATTCCCATTTAATTCCCATTATGAGGCATTAAAAGGGTAGAAACTGGCTGAGGGTGTATCCCAGTGGTTGAGCTCTTACCTAGTATGCATGGGATTCTGGGTTCTGTCCCAGCACCTCAAAAACAGAGGGTAGAACTCCACTATGAGTGGAAATCCACCATAATCTTATGGTGGTGTTTACAGACGGGGTATTCAGAGGTGATTAGGATTCATCGAGGTCATGGTGCGAGAACCCCAGTGACTAAATACTGGTGGCTGCATAAGAAGAACAGAAACCAAAGGACACACATACACATGCATATCCCTGTCTCTCCCCAGGTAATACCCTGTGAAACCTCAGCACTCTGCCAGCAAGAAGGCCATCAGCCAGTGTGGTTCTTGAGCTTCTAGTTCTAAGAGCAAAATAAACCTTATGAAGTCATTGAGTCTAGCCAAACAAGGTGGTGAATGCCTGTAGTCCCAGAGCTCTGGAAAGATGAGGCAGGAGAATCACAAGTTTGATTCAAGCCTGGGCAACTTAGAGACTGTCTTAGTTACTATCTCATTCCTGGGACAAAATACCTACTACCTACATGTTAGTGAAGGAGATATTTATTTTGGCTCAAGGTTTGTAAAGGTTTGAGTCTGTAGTCAGTTTGTTCTAAGGCAGGGCGCCATGGCAGAGGAGCATCACATTATTTAAAATTACTTAAGGTGCTGTATAAAATTAACTTCAGGCAGTGTGTATCAGTTATAAATGAAGCAAAGGATTTTCATGGTTAGATTTGAATCCCACCCTCAAGATCTCTCACTACTTATAGGCCAATACTTTAAAATCTATAAGAATCAGCCATCTGAAATATTTCTGGTGCTAAGCATTTTGGGTAAAGGGTACTTAGCCTGGATCTCTAACCCTCAGAATAAACATACAGGTTATATTTTACTTCATTGTACAGATGAGAAAGCAAACAACCAAAATGGTTAAGTAAATTGCTTGAAGCTGTATGGTTTGATCAATTCACTTATTCTTTTATATTTAGTTGGCCTATTGTTTCTAGTACCCCTCTGAATCCCCCTGCAGTGACACCCCCAGGATGGAAGCTTGAGAAAAATGCCACATCTGATGCCACTGATCGAGGTCATATGATGCATAACATGTGCTTGACACGGCCGCTGCACAAAGACACGAATTGGTAAAATTTAACTTACACCTGTCATGAGCGTGAGCGAGTTGTTCAACGTCTCTAAGTCTTATTTTTGAAACTGCAAAAGGCTTTAATGCTTCTCATCAGAGGATCAGAGCAAACTGTGTAGGTGAGCACTCAGCAGAAGGCCCAGGACAAATGACTAATATTTCTGTCACTGCTGTCATGTGCTGGTGATTCCTCTCACCTGCAAAGATCCAGATCCTGTATTTTCAGCCTTCTGCAGTCGTGAAAAAGAAATTCAATTAATGATGCAAATGCAATTCACCTAATGACTATTTGATATCTCTTGTACTGTTTTATTCTAAAGCATTATTTCCATCTATGAATTTGGGGCAAAGATCTTAAAAGGCATCTAGAGAGCGATAGAAATTAACAAAGTAGCATCTCATTATTACTAAATGCTTGTTAAACATGTTATTTATACTATTTTCATTTACTCGCCAATGCTTATTATTTTGTCTTAGTAAATGAAAAAAAACATAGAAAGCCTTTTCTGGGTTTGAGAGCTTATTTCAGACACCCTCATTTTTTTAAAAGGCACATGTTTATTTGCTCACAAATTTTTCAACCACAACTTACATGAGTCCAGTTTCTGTGGGTAAATAGAAATTAATATGTTAAAACTCTGGAGAAGAGAAACTCAGAGACTGAGATGTGAAACCAGAAGCCAGTTACAGCCAGGAAATATAATCGTTAACCTCTCATTATCACTTGACAGGCCAGATATCTTCTTCTCCCAGAGACCAAAAGGTCAACTGGCTTTAGAGTCTTTGTACCTTGAACTTTGCCCAAATGATCACAGCGGGGAGCTAGATTTAGATGGAGCGGCCCACTCTCCTCTTCCAGCCCCCATCGGTGCCCCCGCACACCACTTGGTTTTCAGAGTGGCTTTTCTCTAATGGTGAGTTGGTTTTACTTGCTGTTGCATGTACCTTTCAAAAGTAGCATTTCTTTTCAAGATCCTCGCTCCTGTCTCATCTGTTGGGCTGCGAATTGTGCCCTCCAGGCCTTGCAGTAGAAGGGCTCTCGGTGAAAAAAAATGCCAGTTTGTAGATCTAAGAATATCTTCTATACAGGATCCACCTGTGAGTGAGAGGTTGCCAAGAGACATCAGCCTTGTGGGTCAGACCTCGATCCCTCGAGAATACTCAGGCTGCCAATCCACCAACTTTTAGAACAGACTTCTCTCTGCTTTCCCCTCTGACTGAAGAATTGCTCCCCAAGAAGTTTAACAATTTCATGTTCTTTGTTCATTATCTTTAGCTTAAAGAAAGTCATCTTTTAAACATGTCTGAGCTTGTTTCTTTTTGAAAGTTCAGGAACCTTTTGTGGAGGCCACTGACTATCATAAATTCGATGCAATTTTAATAAAGTTTTCAACAAGGTAATTTTTCAAAACCTAACAAGTTCATTCTAAAATGAACAAGGAAAAGTAAAGTTGAGCTGTAAAACTGATGTATAATAAAAATTTTGTTTCCATCTATCAACATATCCTAAAAGCTATAATTAAACAAAGAAATCGTGGTTCAAGAATAAACAGGGCTGGGGATATAGCTCAGTGGAATAAGCGCCTGCCTAGCAAGTGCAGGGTCCTGAGTTCAATCCCCAGTACCACAAAAAAAAAAAAAAAAAAAAAAAAAAAAAAAAAAAAAAAAAAAAAAAAAAAAAAAAAAAAAAAAAAAAAAGAATAAACAAAGAGGGACAGGGGCGCAATTTAGTGGTAGAACAGATGCACACATGCTTAGTGTGTACCAGGTTCTGGGTTCCACTCCTAGTGGCAAGAAAAGTAAAAGAAAAACATGAAGCATGATCCAAAAATATACGGAATGTTTAAATTTTAAAAATTCTTAAATTTGTTCAAAAAAAGACACATTGCCAATAATTCCCATTTTTAAAAAACCTCCCCTTTGCTTTGAACACACTTAGCTCACCCTTCTCACCACTTCCTGGAGTAGTTCTGGAAGTGCTCTTTCATAAGTGTCTTTTTAGGACTAGTGGCCCGAATCCATTTCAAGAACTTATGGCAGTTTATGTCAAATAACATTAACATGTGTCCACATCTACTTTCCTCAATGTATGAGGCACTTCTGGCTCTTCCCCAAAGTCAAAATGACATTAACGGGAAACACTTGAATTGGTTTAGGACATGAAAGCGGTGCAACTAATGCCGCTCATGAAAGAGGACTTCCAGAACTGCTTCAGAAAGTGGCAGGAATGATGGGATGAGTGTGTGCTCAGTGGGACGGAATAGCCTGAGGAGAATTTATAGTGACATGTCTTTTACTGTAATAATTTTTAAAAAATAAACATTCACTCTAGTTTCTGATCACACCTCAAAATCAGTGAACTAGGCTAGAAAATTTCACAGATAGACCAGTGTCTGTGATTTTGTTCACAATTATTTACCCAGTGCCTAAGATTTGCCTGGAATATACTAGTGCTCCACAGATAAGTACTGGATGAATAAATAATATATAAACATGTAACACAGCTATAAGGAAGAGATTTCATAGAATCATGGTGTAAAATTGGCATAGTACTTAAGCAAGCAAGTCACAGGAAAAGCTGTATCAATTGCCTGGAATAAATCAGGTACTCCATATACCATAAACAGTAGTTTCCATCAGGATAATCTTTCAGGGATAGACTTTGGCACTATCAGAGTAAAAATTATGTATGTATCCCCTGATTCGGCAATGCTGCTGCTTCATGTATATTTGCTCTAAAATACACTACAGTTTTTGTTGCATAATTCTATGAAATAGTCAATAATTAGGAATAATTTCAGAGTCTACCCATAGAAAGGAGTAGTAAATACACCAAGTCTAATTCTCAGAACACAGATCCAGTGGCTCTTTAATATGTGAACTTAAAAGCACAGGATCATTCCAGATGTGGCTCTACCATCCCAGAGTCCTTCTCTTCCACTGTGCAGAGTGGAAGGGGTTGAAGAGGCCACGAGAACTTTCTTGGCCAGCACAGAGGTGATGTCCATCACTGTACTTAGGATCCATGAGCATGAACTTGGTCACACAGCCCCATCTTGATGCAACAGGTACTAGATTTTCCTGAGCCCACTGGAGAAAAATGAAAACATTGCTCTGAAAATAGATTTAAGGTTACTTTCCAAAGTGTACAATGTAAGCCTCAGAAATACATGTAAAGAAATATATCACAAATTTAAAAATTACAATGGATACATTCTTACTCTTAAGTCTTATTTAACATTTTATGAAAAAACTGGGATTGCTTTAATATCGTCCTTAAATGAATGACTAGTGTTCAAAGTTAAAGTCATAATGGCTTTAACATCCCCATGCTCTGAAAAGAGCTGTCCCCAAATACCATCCTTCCAGCTCAACCATTGCAGAACCCACTCACATACAAATCTACATAAGGAGAATACTGGGAGGGGTGGAAAGAGTGTTGTAGGTTTAGGGCAGCAGTGGTTACATCCAAAGGCATTTTCTTCTCTCTCCAGGAAGACTCCAATAGGAAAATCTCCAGGATGTTGGGTGCCCACCAGAGCTGGATGTTGGCATCTGTCTTAGTCTGCTTTCTGTTATTGTAACAAAATACTGGAGACTAGAAAATTTACAAAGAAAGGAGGTTCATTTAGCTCACAGTTCTGGAGGCTCAAGAACATGCTGGTGTGTGAAGGGCCCTGGTGAGGGGCCTCTGATGGATGGTACCACAATGGCAAGAGTGTGTTTGGAGGAGGGACACAGAAGTGGAGCCAACCCACATTTTTTTTACAGTACTGAACACTGAACCCATGCTAGGCAATTGCTCTCCCACTGAGCTATGTCTGTTATTATTTGCCGAGATAGAGCCTTGTTAAGTTGCCCAAGCTGGCCTCAAACTTTCCGTCCCACTAGCTAGTATTATTGTTATGTCACCATGCCCAGCTGTCCAAGCCATTCTCCTGGGAGCTATTACAGCCCTACCAGACCTGACCTACTCCCAGGAGATGGCATTAATCAAGTCACAGAGATAGAGCCCTCTTGTTCTCATTATTTCCCACAAGCTCCAGCTTTGTTTGTTTGGGATTTTTTTGAGACAGGGTCTTGCTACAGTGCAAGCTGGCCCCCAAGTCACTATGTAACCCAAGCTAGTTCAAACTCATGATCCTTCTGCTTCAGCCTCCCCCAAGTGCTAGGATTATAGGCACCACCATGTCCAGCAGTCCAACTTCTTAAAGGTTTTACAACCTCAACACTGCCAAAGCTGGGACCAAGCTCTTAGCACTAAAACCTTTGGGGACAAGCCATGTACAAACCACAGCACCACGTCAGGCTCTTCCTGTGTGTTTATTGAGCCAGAAAATCTACAAGGTTACCTAGACGTTCTCTCTTCCTCAAGACAAAGAGAAATATAGTGCAGAGTTTTTGGTGAGTTCATCACGAGTCCCTAGAGTTTGGGACCCTATATGAACAATAGACATGACTCTCCCAGAGATTTCCCAAAGGCTCAATGAACCAAAAGGTGAACAAAAATTTTATAATCATTATGTTATTCCGCTTTCTGTCACTGTGACTTTGGTAGTCAGTTCTCCCATTGCTGAGAAAAGTACCTGACATAATTTAAAGGAAAAGAGGTGTGTTTGGGTCATGGTTTCAGGGGCTTCAGTCTGTGGTCACCTGCTTCTGTGGCAGGAACATGGTAGGAGATAGATGTAACATAACAAAACTGCTTGGATGATGGTACCTGGGAAGCAGAGCTGGGAAACAGTGGCACAGAGAAAGAGATGAGGGTCTGTAGATCAACTCCAGGATCATACTTCCATGGCCGACCCAGACACACTCACAAGTATGTTTTACTAATCCTCTACAGGGATCCCAAGCTAATCAAGTGGACAATCCACTTTCAACATCACAGTGGCCAAGTACATGAGAAAAATAATGTCAGATAGGAAGGATTTGGGATCACAGTTTCAGGGGTTTCAGTGAATGGTCACTGGATGCATTGGTTTTAGACCTGTAGCAAGACAGAAACATGATGGCTAAAAGGCTTGGTGGAGGAAAACTTCTCATATCATAGCAGCCAGGAAACAGAAAGAGACATCACCCCTACTGTCATGTACCCGTGATCTGCTGCCTTCAAGAAGACCCCGCTCCCTGTTTCCATCACCTACAATTGATGATTGCCATCAAATGATCATCTCTTCAATGATGAACTGATCCACTGATGAAGTTAGACCCCTCAGGATCCAATCACTCCCTACAAAGTCCATCATCTGATAACCAAGCGTTTAGCACATAGGTTTGGAGAACATTTCAGATCCAAACAGTTGCAGCAATGGTCCTGGAAGAAAAGGATGAACAGTGGAGGGCATGCCCCACACTCCAGTTATCCCATTATTCGGAGGATTCAGAAAACTGTCCTGGCTCCTGCACCTCCTCCCAGAGAAGCTGTACGGTTGGAGGAGGAAACAGAAACAGAAAGACTAATCCAATTCTCACCTTACTTGTCAAAAAGTGTAAATGTCCAGATGGTTGCAGAGCATAGGAAGATGTGCATTTGGAAGTCACTGGAAGTCCCGGTGGAGGGAAGGTTGGGATGAAGGTGAACTTGCCCTTGAACTTGCCCTCATGGAACATCTGTGAAGAGATCAATGGCTCTATCAACAGAGGCAGCTGGTTGTTAAAATCAGAAAAACTGGAAGACGGCCTGGGAAACCCCAGAAATATGGTAATTACTTCCTCAGCCTCACTTCCTTATCTAGATTAACCAGAGGGCTTAGTTTATAAAGGAAGAATTGTGAGATGCCTTGTCTCGGGGCAGACCATTCCCAACCTTTCTCCACTCCAAGCTGGTCAAAACACTGACAGGAGCATTCAGAATCAAATGTTAGAGTGAAATCAACTTTAAGATTGAAGTTTCAAAGTAGATTGGATGTTTAGTAATCAAAAGCGACTAAAAAGTTATTGGATCTGTCTGCGATAGCCTTAGAGGACAGGAACAGGTGATTTGACAGCTCATGGTTGATTAGAAACACGGTAAGAGTTTCATCTTACACCCCACTGAAGTGCACCCCCTCTGCAGTTAAATAAGCTGAAATTACTTTTTGAATCAAAAGAAGTGAGTTAAAATGTTATATCTTGGTGATGCTGTCTGCTTCTTAATTTTACCTGAAGTTGAATCTCCATTTTTAAATCTTCATTTAAAAAAATAGTTTTGGAGCACTCTTTTCTTCCATGCTAGGTTATTAACACTGCACTGTTAGCTGTCCCCTCTCCTCTCTGTGTAATTCCTTCCATGGCAGGATGGAGTTTTGTATTCTGTCTCCAGTGACTGTCACTCTGCATTCTCTTTATATTAATTTTTTTAATATGGTGTCTTTTTCTTGATTCTGACTTTTATTTGGCTAATTTGATTTTCTGCCGCATCAGTTCTGCCTTTTATTGTTTCAGTAATGATGTGATTTTGGTTATTGCATTTTTCATCAAGGACAGACTTTGTATATTAACTGAACTATCTGTGGCATCTTCTCGGACATTTAAAGCATCTCCTGAATGATAAATGGCAGATCTGTTTTAGGGACTAGGATAACTTGGTTTTGAATCCTGACTCTACCGGTTAAAAATCAAGATAGGTATAAGTCAATAATTGCAAATACAATAGGGTATGTTCAATAATGGTAGGAAAGATCTGGGATGCTGCATTTAAAGAGCAAAACAGAGCCAGCCATGCTGCTGCAAGCCTGTAATCCCAGCCTTCTGGGAGACTGAGGCAGGAGGATGGCAAATTCAAGCCGTTTGGGTGAATTAGCAAGACTCTGCTTTAAAACTTAAAAATAAAATAGGACTGGGGATGAGCTAATTATGTGTTAAGGTGAATCAAGTATAGAATTTTATCCTGTAGATGTACGTTTCTTAAGCACACACCCAGTGATATAGTGTTCAGGGCCACAAGATGAGTCAAGATATTCTTTCCCTAACTCCCTAAACTTTTAATATTAGTTAAGGTAAAGTCTTTCCAAAACACTATTTTAAAATTAAAATGCACTGTAACCTCAGCACTCTGGAAGGCTGAGGCAGGAGGATTGCAATTTTAATCCCAGCCTAGGAAACTTAGCAAGACTTTGTCTCAAAATTTAGAAAATAATAATAATAAAAATAAAAAGGGCTGGGAATATAGCCTAGTGCAAAGGCCCTGGGTTCATTCTCTAAATAAATAAATAAATAAATAAATAAAAGTACACATGGTGACATAGAATGCAAAATCAAAATAAATTTTAAGATGAGTCTGAGATCTGCCCAAGTGGCCACCCTGGTCCGTTGGGAATGCCTAGTCCATCCTCTGTGCCATTTGGAATGATGACTAAGAGATACATCTGAATCCTGCCACCTCTCAGTGCAGGCTTCAGTTCCTACCTCCAGCCAGATGGGCCACGCCCCCTTTCCCAGCTATCATTAGGAGAAACTGTAATAACACCCAGCCTTGCAGAAGGCACTGCCTCCAAACAGACACAAACGAATGACGGTGCTCCCTACTAATACTGATGTATTTCCAATTTATGCAGTTGAGAGTGCAGTGGTCTGCACCGTCCCTCGCCTCCAGTGATTAATGGCCCAGCCCCAGCTAGGGTCCAAAAAGAAAGAGCCCAGGGAAGCAGATTCAGTGGGTTTTATATTATCATGACTGCAACAAACTCATTCGATGGTGTCAGCGCTGACTGTGGGGTTCTGATTATGAAATACGATGCATGTTGAATTTAATGACTTTCTCTGCCCTTCTGGTGAGTTCACTGCTTTCCAATGTCATTTTCTGTTCTCATCTGAGTGGTAATAAAAGGAATATCATTGACTGTGGTAGCTCTGTAACCACTGTGTGTTTTACAATAAATTGCATTTCAAGACCTTTCTCCCCAGGAGAAAAGTACGTGGTCAGAAGGATTATTCCAAGATGGGCTCTGGAGCACCAGTTTCCACAACAGTGGGCATGAACAGGAATTGCCCTTCTTAGGGAATTGTTCCCTATGAACTCTCATTTGTCGTGTAGTTACATATCAAAGGTCAGCTTCCACCCGAGGGGCAACGACAAGACAATGTCCACAGTAAAAACGGCAATGGCCCAACCAAAATCAGTGTATAATGGATGAGGTCTAAGCTCTTAATAAGCTCAGGAAAGACAAAGCAGAAGAACTTAGTCTCAAAATTGGGAAAGCAGCCTCAAAGATTGCATTTATTCTATATATACCTCAGGTGACTTTTTGTTATTATCCCATAGGAAGAGCATTTCCATTTGGGACTGAAAAGAAGAGAAATATTTAATGAGCCATCATCATGCCTTAGATTTGTGCTAAGATGTCTGTGGCATGCTATCCCCAATACGCTTTTAAATCAGGTTTACTTTAGTGAGACAATATGGTGTTTATACCTGCAGGTCTGATTTATTTCACTTATGAGTATGGTCTCTAATTGTGTCCATTTACTTATAAAAGCTTTGAGTTTATCTTTCTTTATAGCTGAGTAATATTCCATTATATAAAAATACCACAACTTTTTTATTCGTTCCTCACTTGATGGGCATTTTGTTGCTTCCACAATTTAGCTGTTACAAATTGTGCTGCCGTAAACATGAGTGCACATATATCGCTGTGATATGATGTTCTCAGTTCTTCTGGAAAGATACCCAAAAGGGATACAGCTGCATTGAATGGGACCTCTAGTTCTAATTTACTGAGGAATCTCCAAACTGATTTCTACAGTGTTTTTACCAGTCTACACTCCCACAAACACTGGAGAAAGGGTCCTCATGTTTTCATTCTTTTATCTTTAAAATAAAAAAATAAAAACATTGTGCTAAGTAAAAGAAAAAATAAATAAATAAATCAGGCTTGCTCTTGCCCCAGTTTTGTAAATAAGAAAACATAGCTTCTGCCAGGTCAGACAATATCATCAGGGTCCCAGAGCCAGGGAAGGTCAAAGCTGGCAGCCCAATTCAGGTTTGTCTGATTCTCAGAAGTATGTTCCATGGACCAGAAGCACCAGGCTCACCTAGGAGCCTGTTAGAGACACAGACTCTCAGCTGCTGGATCAGCCACACTCTTGGAACCATGAGAAGGGTGCCAGAGATTCCAGTGGAGACAGTCAGGAATCCAGACATTCTCTGACACTTGGAGCATCAAGGGCAAATTTCTCCTCCCTGTTCAGATGATTGCTGTGTCATGTAGCATTGCCATTGAGGACCTTATAGTCACTGGTCGCTTGCTTGGTAGTGGTTGTACTGGGAGCAGTGCTGCCTCTACTTCCCAGAGTTCCTGACAGTCCCTTCTACCATTGGTTGATGTACAGCTTCCTTAATTCTGTTATTGATCAAGGTTCTCCAAACAAATGGAACCAATAAGATATCTATGTGTCTACAGAAAAAGACTTAGAAAGCCTATGTTCACACCATTATAGAGGCTGACAAGTCCAAACTTCAGGGCAGAGAGTCGGGTAAAACTTAGGAAAGAGAAGATTCTACAGTTTAAGTCAAAATCTGAGATAGCAAAATTTCCTCTTCTTTGGGGGTAAGCCAGACTTTTTTTCTATTAAAATCACCTACTGATTCAATGAGGCCCACCCACTCTAGGGAAGGTGATTTGATTTATTTAAAATCCATCAACTGAAATGTTAGGCTTATCCAAAAATATCTTCATAGAAACATCCAGAATACAGTGGTACCTTGGTTCATGACTTAATCTGTTCCACAATTCTGGGGAAGATGGCCAGGGTTGCGTTTGTCACCTGAGGCAGAATTCACAAACAGAAGCAAAATTTTGCCAAATGCTTCTGTTTGTGAATTGAATTGTTCGTGACACTGTGGCCAGCATCTTGATCATAGTGGTGGTTACACATATTTACATACCAGGAAAAAAAAATGATAGGGAGCTAGAAACATTGTTCTAATACAGAAATTTAAGGTTTGTTTGTTTCTTTATTTGTTTGATATATTGCACTCATCTCAATTTCTCAATAATCATTGAACTTGTTTAAAATGAAATAATTATTGAATAATTACTATGAATATTAAGATGGGACCTTTGGGGGAAGCTAGCAAAGGTTATATGGGACCTCCCTATACTATTTTTGATACTTTCTTTGCATCTAAACTTTTTTCCAAAAAGAAAAAGTTCAAAAAATAATGCAGTCACTCCTCCCACATTTCTGGCTCCAGAATTGTGATCCTCTTGGATTATTGGTAATTTGGTTGCAAGGAGGTTGCTACTGCCAACAGCAAGCATGAGAATCATCACCAAAGGAAATATCATTTGGCTGGAGCTTTGGCAATTCAATCTACACAACAAAGAATCATGTTGTAGCCCTTCTCTGCCTTAGAGGGAAAAATATGAGCAGGAGCAAAGTGGGGAGATTTTTATACTTAAAGTGAAGCAACAGTCATCCTTTCTGGGCTTATAGCATCATTTTCTGTTACATAAACAAAGGACAGTGGAGGTCATCTGTTCTTTTTTTTTTTTTTAAACATAAAAGTACAAAAACATATTGACAAAAAGACACCAATTATCATA